>JAQFZJ010001172.1:0-12168 GCA_034695645.1 Folsomia fimetaria
GAAAAAATGGAACCTGGACGGCCCTGATGGATTCCATTCATACTGGCACGATCTTCGTAAGGAGACGAAGTTTTTTTTCAAAAAGACAAAGCGGTGGGGGCTCAGTGATGATTTGGGCAGCGTTTGGATCAAGGGGGCGAAGCAATGTGGCGTTTATTCAAGGCACGCTTAACTCAGAAGGATATACCAAACTCCTACAGGAGCATCTTGTTAAAACTGGAGCTAAAATTGGTGGACGAAATTGGATTTTTCAACAGGACAACGCAAGTATTCATGCGTCTAGGCTGACCAAGGAATACTTTCTCCGCTGTAAAATCAAAGTTCTCCCCTGGCCAAGCAAAAGCCCTGACCTTAACCCCATTGAAAACCTTTGGGGGATAATGGTACGCGAGGTTTACAAGAATGGTAAGCAATATCAGACCGTGGAGCAGTTGAAAGAAGCAATTGTGAAAGCATGGGCCACATTGGAGAAAGCAACGTTACAAAAGCTAGTGGATTCAATGCCGAACAGGATTTTCGACGTTATTTCCAACCAAGGGGGTTCCACTAAATATTAATCTGTAAAAGATTTCGTTAATCAATTTTCTAACCCGAATAAACAAATTATATTCTAGAAAATTTCAATTATGGGCTATTCAATTGCACCACCCGTTTTTAAGTTTTTTGTATTTAATAAAATGTAACAAAATATTTTTTCAAATCTTGTCTTGCTGAAAGATGCACAATGTTAATACTCTCATGATTCCAAAATTTGAGCATTTTTCAACGCGTTAATACAAAATGCCGACAAAAAAACGCCGTGGGCTAATCAATTGCACCGCACTGTATGTTTAAATAGCAACAATCCAATTTGTCCAATCTTCACGCCAAATTTAAAATCTTTGCATAATTTTTCATGATGGCTATCGAAATTTTGAGCTTTACCAGGGTTGACTGCGATTGCCTCATTATGTACGGGGATTCAAGTTCATTTTGGAAGGTAGTTACGTACAACACAACTCCTAACTACATTTTTTTTATTAAATTTAAGGAACTTATTCGTCTTTCAGAGATTCTAAATGCAGCATTATTTTGATAATCCACTTCTGTTTCGCCATAATCATTGACCAACCCGCGATTGACCTTACCCAAAACCTTCGAACATTGCGTTCGTATGCGTCAATAATTTGTCTCCTTTTAGTTTGGATAATTGGAAACTTTCTCCTTTCAAATTGTTTTAAAGACGATCTAACATCCAGCACCACATTGCCCCTCATTCCCGACACCCCAGACTCATTCGAAGCAGTCTATATTTCTTAACATGTACTATCTCCATGCGCAAAGAATTAACGACACTTACTATTCGTTGATGTTTTATTTAATACCGCAAGGTATTACATGCGATCAGTTAGTTAGTCCGTCCGTTCGTCTGTCTGTCCGTCCGTCCGCGGGCACTATAACTCAAGAACGATTTCGAATTTCGACATGCGGTTTTTTGCATAAGCATTCTAGGGACTAAGGGAACATCCTCCCAAATTTAGAAAACTTTGGGTCAATTTGATTGAAACCCCCGGGGGCAACATGAGACACACCTGGGGTAACGTGATTAACACCTGGGGCAAAATGAAACACACCTGGGGCAACATGAGACACCAGGGATTAAGAAGGGATTAAGGATTTAAAGATTTAAGAATTTAAAAATTTAAGAATTTAAGAATTTAGGCAAAATATTTAGCTTTCTTGCGGTATTAGTTCACCCTGCATTGCTGCAGTTTATTATTGATACATTAAATTAATGCTCTGATTTGTTGACCCAATCTCCAGAATATCGATGTCAGCCGTTCTACTCATTGGTTATCCGTGTTCAACAACAGCACCCTAAATTCAACTGTTAACCCAGAAAGAAGATCATTAGGGAACATGGAATATTTTGCCGTGTACAAGAATCCCGGTTGCACGGAAGAGTTTGGAAGTTCGGTGTAAATAATGAGCGTGCAGAAGCGCCATTCACGCAAATTTCGACTTCGGGGGTGCTGGCGAGCCCGTTAAACAAAAAGAATCCAAATTAGTTCATTTTCGCAATAGCAGATTGTTCCCGGGGTGACTCGACAGTATCCATCGCAGTCGCTGATCAAATTATAATATTTTTATTTGTATCTGGTGAAGTTAATTATACGTTTAGATCAAGTATGATCATTTTTCTTTTGCAAAACCTTTTTATGCGAGAGTGACGGAGTACGTAGTAAAATCCTGGATTAATCAGTTTAGTTATATTTGGGCACTTAAAAATGTTCAGTTAATGCGTATGAGTCATTTTATCCTGATGGCTTGGTAACCGGGATCATATCATTTGGCATAAAACAATTATCCCGTAATAAATTTTTTCATGAGTCCTCCAATCAAGGATTAATGCGGTAGTTAGGTTAGTAGGAACAACTTTGAAACACTTCATGCATTGGATAATTACTTAGTTGTGTAGAAGGCTGAATTATTGTTTATTGGAGCATTATGATTATGATGGTTCTTATAGCATGACGCTCCTTGCCGTTCCCAGTTAGCAGATACAAAAGACCTTCCTTCAATCACTTCCATTTATTTCGACTTAACCCACGATATTAATCTGGTTATTCTCGAATGTTCCCTCATTTCAAAAGTTGGGATTGGATAAAAATAACAATACTTCGTTTAAGTTATGGCTTGATATATATAAAGCGTACCACCTATAAAATTGTTATATTCAATTCGTCAAATTATCTCAACCTTGAAAATGCACGTGTTCGTGGAGGATTAGTAGATTTTGCGAGATCGATTCAGTTTGGTAAATTCATAAAAAATGCTCTTCTCTTATGAATAGCAAAGATGCATGTTTTACTACAATACATATTTTAGGCATTCTCATTTATTACGACATATTAAATGAAAAATATGGCAAATATTGAATGCTTTTATTGAATTAAATTCAAACCTACCACGTTACATTGCATTGGTGAAGTATCATCGTTTAGAAATTTAATAAACAATATGCTGCTTTGAGCCAATCTCAAGAATATCAATGTCAGCCGCGATGCAAACTTCCAATCGTGCGTTATCCGTGTGCAACAGCTGCGCCCTAAACTCGACAGTTTGGCCTGATAAAATATCATTAGGAACAATGGAGTATTTTGCAGTATAGACAAATCCCGGTTGGACGGAAGAGTTTGGAAGTTCCGTGTTAATAATGACGGTGCAGAATCCTGCATTCATGCAAATTTCGACTCGGAGGGTGAGCGAGGGTGCTGCGGAACCTGTTAACAATAATAATTTAGAATAAAATTCTCGACAAAAAGTTAATATAAAAATTACATACTTGGCATAAAATCATTTTCGCAATTGTAGATTGTTCCCGGGGTGAATCGACAGTACCCATCGCAATCGCTGATTCTGAGTTGAAGCTGGGTTGCAAGTCCTCCGCATCTGAAGGCTGGGTCGACAACACCCCCGCTGACCAGGGAGGCGGACAGGCAGCAGAGCGCCACTGTTGCGAAAAGAATTTTTTGCGACATTTTGCAGGATTTTTTACTTGTAAAATTAACAATGTTAGAAGAAGTGTTAATCAAGTATGCAAAGTGTTCTGCTCCAACACCTTTTTATATTAGAGTGAGTGAGTACGTAATAATCCGGAATGGATTAATTTAGTTTTATTGGTACCATTGAATTCTTATCGCTGTGTCCAGGTTTGGAACTGCGAGCGTACGATTCGTATCACTGGGCAAAAATGAATAATCCCGTAATAAATTCTTTGACGAGTTAAATTAAGGATTAATTCGGTAGCCAGGTTAGCAGAGAACAATTTTCAAACAATGCATGCATTGGATAATCCCTTGCTTGCGTAAAATGCTGGATTATCGTTTATTGGTGAGTAGTGATTGTGCTTGTCGGTAGCGCTTTGGTTACACAAGAAGAAAACAATGCTTGTCTATTTATAACGTTACTTATTCAGATTAATTTTTGCACTTATCTTCGATTATGGCGCCTGTTTGTGTTATGCTAATCCTTATTTATAAGCGTGGATTATACAGAAGGTAATACAACTGCATGCATCATGTATGGTATTTTTCTTATTAGAGTATACATTCGCCAAATAATGGGTCGACGTCTGTATTGGCAAGACTGATATAATGATATTGTATGCAACTAAACACGATTGCTATCTTTTATTACAAATATAGTGTGACATTGAAAGGTTGTGCTTAATTTTAGTGTCTAATGAGCATCACCTGCAATGCAAATTAGATTGTGAATTACCACTTTATTATGATGAGATAGGTTAAGAAGAACTTTCAAGATTGACGAAGTTGAGCAATATCCTAATTTTATATTGATATTGGTTTATTGCCTATAAAAAGATCAATGACCATCTGTGTTTTTCAAAGCCTCGAATTCGATAATTGAATGCATTTTATTGGTTTTATTGTAATACTTAATTAGATTGATGTTTGGGTTGTTAAACAAGCGTTCACTCCACATTAAGGAACACGAAAGGGAAAATTTGTTTTTAAAGTTGCCTTTATACGAATATGTGAAATGAATAATTAAAAGTTAACAATTCTCTCTGGTGCATGCATTATTATCTATGATAAACATTGAAAATGACAGAATATAATAACGAATATTTAGTTCTTGAATCTTGAATAAGTTAAGTTAAATATAATCGAATCTTTGAAAATGAAATTTACCGTTTTTAATTCCCATTTTTCCAGCATATGTAGCATTAGAATCACAAATCTGATCATAGACCACAAGAGCGTTTGCGAAAACGGATAGTTTTGATTGGTTTCCGTTCCTTGCATCCAGTTCATCAAGATAGTCATGCAACCTGATACATAATTTGCATTTATTTGCATAATTGTATTGCATATTCATCATACTAGCTGTGGAATTATACCATGAAACTTCATTGGTAATGTTGCCCTGGAAACCACCTTGAGTCCCAACCGTTGTGGCGGGATATAACGGTATGTGTGCATTGTTGATTTCCTCTGTCTCCATCATTACAATGGGAGAATGGGTTATTGTTTTCTTCACCCCGATTGTAATCAATACGCATATTCCCACCACATAAAACACCACCGCCAAGGCATAGCTCACTCTGCAGAACAAAAGGACAATAGAACAACCTTCAATTGGCTTTAAATGTTTTAAAATAAGTCAAAACTGCGTCATTTCCATTTTGTCTGGATCGTTATTCACACCAAATTTCTTTCTCGTTTATGCATGCAATTATAAAGAGCGAGTTCGTACGCAGACAAATGATTAACTGAGCGGGTATAAAGCTCTACTGTAACTTATGTAAATTAAAATTTCTTTGCCTAATAAACTTAATTGTACAGATTACTATCAAGTGGTACTCATCGAATCTTTGAAAATGAAATTTACCATGGTTGGAATCTGCTTGGTCTTGGTCCTAATCTGTGAATTACATAGATGTTTTGGGATAAAGCTGGGGAAGGACAATAGAGCCAAACGAGTTCAACAAGCAAAACAAATTAAAAAAGGCCACAAGAAAACTGGATGTATTTGCCCGAAAGGGGTAAACACAACTGGGTCATTAAAATACTTTTGTGGAGAAGAGTTGACTCCTGGAAAAGGCCCATCAGATCACTGCACAGCAAATGCAATATATAGGTGCGTTGACGGGAACAATGAAGCAATAAGAGGAACACAGTGTACGAGTAGAATATTCCAAAAATGCACTCCCGTGGAATGCACGGATGATGATCAAGAAACCGACGAGGCATGTTTGGAATTTACTGTTAAAGCGTGCGTAAGAATTATCTGATAAAGCGTGCGTTTAGGTGGTAAGCAACTATTTCTCATCCATGAATAGAATATCTGCCTTCAATCTAATGCCTGTGTGAATTGTACAGAAAGTCGAGAAAGGTGGGTTAAAAAGCGATGCTTGGACTACAACGAATTGTATTATTGTATCACTGATCAGAGTGGGCAGTGTTAGTAGTATGAACAACTTAATCATAATAAATCATAACCCCATATCCACACATCACTATTATGGTATGTGTCTTCCATATATATCTCACCATTCATTCTAATCATACACATAAATTAATAAAAAGAAATGTTTCTATAAATCAATGTAATTCGCATCATTATGAATTGAAAACAACTCAATTTGTAAAAGCTGATCAACGACAAATGAACTTGAAAATGGATAGAGCAATCATACTTTACAAAAGAATTAATTAATTCACTGTCAAATGCCTTTCACTGTTAATGTTTGCCAAAATGGGTCATATTTTATCAATGTCCAACTGAAGAATTATTACATTTTAGTTCTAGACGGTTCATATCATGTTCCTATGTCGGTTGTGAAAACACATCTACAGATGTTCCCCTCAAAAAGAGACGCAACGTTCCTGCTAACTATGGTTGTATGTAAGAATATATATCTATATACCAATGTTAGGCAAATATGCCTTTTATAAAACGAAGCAATGGATGACATACAATGTGCAGTGGTTTATAAATTATTAATTTGTACAATGAGCCTGGTGGATGCACCATTACTATTGGAATAAGGCAGTACACGGTACCATACGTAGCAAGATAAGAAATATTCCTTTGTAGATTTCTTCTGTCTCCATCATTACAATGAGAGAATGGGTTATTGTTTTCTTCACCCCGATTGTAATCAATACGCATATGCCCACCACATAAAACACCACCGCCAAGGCATAGCTCACTCTGCAGAAGAGGGTGCATATTTCCTGCACTGATTTTCCCGCTTGAACCGAAAGCACGTAGAACTCCGTGAAATTGTCCACGAGAGCATGCTGGCCTTGATAAACTAACTCCACAGACTTCTGGTAGTTTATGCCAAGAAAATTGACTAAGGTATTCTGCAAAAAAATATTTTCATACACACTTCATAGACTTCTAGGAGCATACATTTTCTAAGTCGTGCTTGAAGGTTGATTTAATGCTAACAAATGCATCAATCGTAAATCCCGCTGGGGTCAAATCAAAAAATGTACGAACTATTGGAGAATCTGTAGTGAAGTATGATAAGATTGCAGCAGAATAATAGCAATTGAGCCAAACAGACATCATCGTTCCAAGGAAGAGCATGAACTTTACACACATTCGAATATTAATGGATTCTCTGGTATAATCTGAAGAAATTTAAATGTTACAGTAAAGTGTACGGCGGTATTGAAATTTAATCTAACCTTGAAACGAGATTGTAGCCGCCGCCCACCCAATCCCGTGCAGACACTTCTTGAGCGACCAGGAAAAAGTAATCTTTGCGGATTGCAGGTATTCCGAGAGTTCGGCTAGTATTCCTATTGCCACCATTGCAACGGCAACTCCAAGTGCGAGATCAGGTTTAAACGGTTTTTGAAATACATCTCGATGTTCTATGAGATTTGTGGGTTGCTTGAAGAAAGCGTGAATTCTTTACAAATTAGAGTTAGAATACTGTTAATACATCTATAATCTATCATAAGAAAATCTCACTCTTCTCTGTAAAATGCTGTCATTGGCAGAGCAAATTTTAATCTAGACAAAAGATGGTATAAATAGCCAACTGCAATGTCTGCTTCTCCAGTAATTAGCTGATATGCAAGTGTTGTGTTAGTAACTTTGAAGGCAGCACCAGGCTCCGGGAAGTAGTCAGTAGCTTCGATTACTTTAGTGCTAAATAATATATATATATCGTATTTCATTCAGTTAAGCCGCCAGAAAATTTGTCCAAAAGAAATATGAAATATATTACGTGAAATTCAACATCCATTGTAATTCAAATAATATTTGAAAAGGAAAGCTGCAATTAAGGTATGTGGATCGATTGTGTAATTTGTCCAAATCTGAGAATCCTATTTCTTTCTTCACAGAAATAAAATTAATGCAATTTAACATCAATATTTATAAATGCTTTTGCTACTACAGGGATTCATGACATATCATGAAATTAGATTAATCATGTTCGCTCTTACCACACCATAAATTTTATATTCCCTTCCTGCTAACCCTATGGCTTCCATTTCACGTCGTTGAATTATTTTTCATCAAACATTTGGTTCCACAACATGGGTATCACATTAAAAAAAATATATGTGAGAACGCATAACTAAGAATTTTTTGTTTGAATTGAGTGGGCAGTTGTCATTGATTATTCGGATTCTGAGTTATATAAAAGCCAACACAATTACGTTTGATAGATATGTACACAAGTCTTATCTGATTGCCAGATTGCCACCATGAAAATAGAACCAATTCGATTATTCGAAAATTGTGCACTCCACTCAAATTAGTTTGAAGAAATGAGAAACTGTCCATTGTCCATTTATGTTATTGCTAGAAAATACGATTCATCAAATTTATGTGTCATCCATTTTTATACGAGATCCACATTTCGTAAACAATGAATCGTATTTTTTTATGCGGGAGTTCCGTCGAATAGTTACTGGAATTAAAATTTAAAAATCCAGAAAAGTTTTGCATTAATTTAAATTTAATCCATAAAACAAATCTAAAAATAATTATGCAATTACAGTTCATATTCAGTTTCACTGCAATTCTCATTGCAACGTAATGTAATGAGGAAATGCCTTGATTGGGTAGGACGAAGCTGGCATTGGTTTTCACTTGATACGTTGATATCATTATTTAATAAGATTTGAAGAACGCACTAATTAACCTATAAATACGTAGATTGAACTTGACATTAATTAATTCTTAACCATCTTCAGTTTCTGCACGCATTCATGCTTTGTGATATGACCTTCTTAAATTACGTTAAAACTTGAGCAGTTATCTAACTGCATGTTTACACAGATAACTATTGATCAGTCGTTCATCCTCAACCTGCGATTTTGTATTAACTCGGAAACGTACTTAACTATAGTCCGTTTTTTTATCAAAGACCCCTGGCCTCCCAATTTTCGCCTTAAAGGTTATCGCGTACTTGCACGCGCCATAATTTCAGGGGTCTGTATAAAAAACGGGCTGAAATATCAAATTTCCCAACAAATTTGGACACTTCAGGCCTCCTAACCTATTATAGCCCAAAACCAGATACAAAACCTCATAAGTGGCCTTGATCCCGTGACAAACCAACTTTGCCATGTTTGAATTCTTATGATTGCTACTTCGGCATATAAATTTGTTGCTGAGTTTTGGAAGGTGATCAAAATTTTCCAAAATAATCTCACTTTACTTTGAATGATGGGCTTTGAGGTGTTTGACATGAAAAAGATGAAACTGATTTGATGTAAATAAGTTCACCACCATAACCTTGCGTATTGCATAATGCTTTATCTGAATCCGTTACATATGTAATAATAATGTCGGAATCGACTACCATAATATTGATTTTCGTTCGCAGAAACTCCGTTTGGTTTGCTATTCGTGACCATTTTCGATTCACGAACTTCACAAGACTTTTGAAAAATGTATTATTATCAATTATTCACAGAAATCGATTGTTACATAAGAATTATGAATTGTAGGCATGGGTGAATATTTTGAAAAGCATCGGTTCTCGAGATAGTAGAGCATTAAAGCGATTATTCACCTACTATATTTTCTAATCCTGCGATGGTTATCTGTATTTATAATGTTGCAATCACCCTCATCCTATTTATCCATGCAACTGCATCCGAGGTATCATATGAGCTCCCAATCCATCAAAAAGGCCCTTGTGTAATACACTTAACAAATTTCAATAAATTCTGGAACACCACACACGAGCGCTTAATTTCCGACAATATTAAAGGTTCAATATTCACGATTAAAAACCACTCCTCAATTAAACCAACTCAAAGTTTTCAAGAAAATTGTGCGGTTCATATTTTCGTAGAAATAAGTGGCAACGCCCCTTTAACCCTTGTTCGTCACATTGAAACCCAACACAGCTACACTTTAGCCAATGCGGATTACGCATTATTTATTCTCGTCGTACAAAACGTTCTGTTCATACATTCCGTTTATTTTGCACAACCAGCAAAAATATTTTATCACATTTTTGAAAATGAGGACGAAGAAAAAGGCTTCCCGCAACGATACATTTGTCGATTTTGCGACACCCCTTTCATCTATGTAAGCTTGACACAATATAATTTCACCATTTTTAATACTTCCGTTCCTCATGTTGATTACATATATTGGGAAAAAATCCCGATATATGCAAGTGTAGTCGTGCCGGTCCGAAAGGGAATGAAACACTGTTTGAATTGGCCATTGAAATACACATCTTTGGTCGAAAACACACAACCCTTTTGCTTTCAACAGTATTTGATTTTGGAAACGTTAGCATGGAAATACAATTTATCCATGCTCTACAGAACAAATGGAGGAGGAGGAAGATATTATGGGATTATATATCACCAACACAATTTTGGAGATTACAGAGGGTACATCCATACATTGTCGCTTAGAACGTTTGCCAGACTAAAGTTGTATTACTGTGAGCATAAACCTCTCGAAAATTGGATCAGTTTTAAAGGTTGGATAACTCCATTCTCTTCAGAGTTGTGGATTGGCATGTTGCTTTGTTTAGCATTACTTGTTGGTTGGTGCTACTTCTCATTTGAAGAAAGTTCTTCAACAAGGGGTAAACTGAGGCTGCTCGAGGAAAGCGTTTTTAAAGCGACCTCGTATATTTTTAGACAGGAAGCCATACCTAAATACGATTATGTCCTTCTGTCCTATTCTTTTGCCATGCTCACGTGTATGGCGGCTTATTCAAATATAATTACCGCGAGAATTGTTGTCCTTGGATCATCAGTACCATTCACAAATGCCACGAATCTAGCGCAAGCAAAATATCAAATAGTACTATCAAAGCATCAATATGGTGGGGAGGCGCCCAACATAATCTATGGAAATACCTTACGTTTGTATAAACTGGAAAATTCAAGTAATCCCGTATTCGTGCAAACTAATTTATCAAATGAGGCAATCGTGGAAGATCTCATTGTGAAACGAAACTATGCCTTTTTGGGTTTGGCAAATCAAAAGCACTTTTGGCTATTGATAATCCAATGGGAGGCAGGGCGGAAACGGTGTCACCAAGTGCAACAAGACTTCAGAGTTTCTCCAGTGTTTTACATTTTTCGAACACCGTTAAAGGATAAACTTATTCGAACCCATTCGTTACTAGTTACTAATGGAGTAGTGGCATTTTGGAATCAACTTGACGAGCTGCGGGAACGATTTGGGGTCAGATTGAGGCGAAACGGGAAGAAAAAGAAAATTAATGAGGAGTTAAAAGAGAATGGATTGATTAATGAGGAAAGCTTGCGAAGTTTGTGGTTGATTACGGGCCTTTTATTTGTGATGTGTTCATTCATTTTCCTTCTAGAGTGTCGTCGTCATTTATGGAGCCAGGTTAAAAGGTTTATTATTAAAGTTAAAAACTTTGGAAGGTATATCGGGGCAGTGTTTAACAAAGTCAAGCAACAAATCATCTCAAATTTGTCATCTCAAATTTTACTAAGACAAACAAGACTTCATTAAAGTGCAGTAGATTTGAATGTCAATACCGTGCATTTCTTTTATCAATGAGTGCACTTTACTCAAATTATGTTATTTCTTGATGAATTTACATACTATTTTTTAATGCTATTTGCTATAGGAAAAACTTCCAATTCATGTAATTTGTGTGTCATCAAGCCGATTTGTGCTTTTTCTGATGTGGAAGGTTTTACATACGTAATGATGCGTACATAATTAATGAATATACCTGAACTGGTATGGATATTGAAATAAGAAATAACCTTATATTGCAATATTGTTTTATTTCATCCAAAAAATTCATTCTACCAATTTTTAATTCTCATATGATTCATTTTTAATAATTTTGCACTAATGAGGCAACGCCTTGGTCGGATAAGGTTATCCTGTATCATTCTTATGCGACTACTTTAATAATGTGGATAAAAAACAATCTGGACAACGTTACCCTTGAAGAACTCAAGGATTTGAAGCGGAAAGCTAACGTAGCGAAGCAACGATATAGTTCAAAGGATCCAAATCAACAAGAGGAAAATTTCTTCGCTTGTGGAACAACATTTTAAACAATTTGGACATCATTGTAAGTAGAAAATGGGAGAAAGGACATGGCACACAAAGCATGACAAAATGGTCTACGCGTGGATTTGGCTGAATTTTTGATATGTTGTGCCCCTG
>JAQFZJ010001173.1:0-12161 GCA_034695645.1 Folsomia fimetaria
CTTGACATGACGTAGTGAAAAGGCATAGTGTCTCACTTCTCCCCTTGGGCTGTAGCCTGCTGGAAGTCTGTGCGTGACGATTTATGCAAATGAAGGGACTTGCTATAACGAGACGAGAGTATGTATTGGTGTCTAGCTTTTCAAGAAGTTTGCTCCAAGTCTTATATTGGCCGGCGCCATTGGCTTCAAAACAAAATTGGATTTGAATTAATTGGTACTGCTAAAGTTATACTTGCAATTGCATATATACACTTCTAAGCTTTCAGGGTACCTCCAAACATCAAGTTTTACATGATTTTATGTTCAACTGCATATTTCTCAATGAGTGAGGAATATTCTTTGAATCCCTAACCCAAATTTCCAAATGAGGACTTTTCCAAATTTCTACTGAAATGACATATGATGGTACACTTCATTCTGGATCATGGAGCAAATCATTGACAACATGTGACATTATTGTGGTTATTGCGAATTTATTTTATCCGTTATATAAATCCAATTATTTTATTCATTTTGCTATCTCTATTTTGCTATTGGGAAGGTTTTGGTTACACTTCACAAGAAAAATAATATGAAAGAAGGCAAAAGCTTTAAGATTTTAAAGATTGTGGGCATCTGACAAACAAATTGGATAGCATACTTGAATTGTAAATGCAGTTTTTTGTAGTTACTTTGACACCAACCACAGCATGTCGTTGGCTGATTGAAGAAGATAAAGCTTCCTGTAGTCCATTGCATCTGAATCAACAATATCAACACATCGAGTTATCATTTATTGTGCCACGGTAAACATTCTGTGGAATGACTTTACAGAATGTGACGATACTACACTAACGTTGTGCCAACCAATTAATTTGACAATACATAACACATTAAATGCAGCGTAATGGATTAAAATCAAACGTGACAGGATAAATAAATATTGTTATGTTATATATTGAATGTCTAATTTCCTGGCAAAACGATACTTGTTTGTTCCACTGAATAAGGATATGCACACATTTGTCGGGTTTTAAGTACACAGTTTTCATTTAATTCTTGGAGCTGTATTGCACATACATAAATGTGAAATTTTTGCTATAAAATGGGAATGTTGTCATTTTATGAACATCACAACAAACTAGTCCACCAGTTACATACAAAAAACTTTTTTCACTTAATATGGCGTTGATATTCATTACCCTCATTTCCATTCAAATTTTTGCTGTATTTGGAGCAGCTGAAGAAAGTAAATTTGTATTTAATTTCAAAAACTTTTGAATTGTCTAAAACTAAGATTTTCAATATTTCAGAATTCCAAAAACGAATCTGTCGAACCGAGGATGGAAACAATTACGTGACTTGTGCATTTGATGAAGCACTGCGTCTCAAAGAACATCAACAATTGCTCTACATTGCAAGGGAGCCTGATAATTCGTCAACTTCAAGTTGTGAAGCACGGAACGTTAATCATGCCTTTGTAAGTGATGATTGGCTGCCCTTTAGAACACTAGATTCCACGGATAACAATGGCAATCGGTTCTTTGTTTATGTTCTGATTTGGCCCCCTCTTCCGGAAACTTATCTTCCAATGGTGCGATGTAGGAGCCCTGTTGGGAAAGCGATTTCAGTCGGTGTGGTCTCAAAGACTTAAATTGTATATCGAACATTAAATATATTAGTCAATTATGTAAAAGAAATTAAAATTTAGAAAAAAATGTCTCCGATCAGAAAGCTTATGTATTTTATTTAAAGAATAACATAGTGCTAAAACCTAATTACATTTTAAATTAAATTACTATTGACACAATTAATTGCTTGTTGTATAGATAATAAATTATACAATTTCAATTAAACCAATTAAGTGCGTATAAATGCTGTAAATATTTAGCGTCATCTGATCTGAGTTCAGACGTGGAAGTTTTTTAAAATAAATTGGTGCACGCGTAGTATACTGCATATGCATACTAATCACAATGTGATAGATATGTAGGTTCAATTTGCGTCACAAGTCATCAATAATGGAAATACTGTCCTGATTTGTCCGAAGGTTGATTTGGACAATATTTGGACACGAGGTTATTATTCGTGCTGTATATAAATAAACTGGCTGAAGAATCAAACAAGTCATATAACTCCATCTGAATTATACAGATATGAATCCTCCCAATCCAGGACCATCCAATCCACACAATGCTTTATTATTTGTGATTGTTACCATGGCAACCTCATCACCAACTCGCAAGGTTGTCTCAAGAAATTGAACACTGGGCCACCATTATTCAGTCATACAAATACGTTGTTAAGTAAGTCGATAAGACGCAATTATGATTTGGGGTAGTCAAAGTAATGGACAAAACAAGCGTGAGAGAACCAAACAATTGATTCATCTTTAACCTTTCGGTCATGCTGATGTCACCCAACAACATTCCAACGAATTCACAGTCTCGCAGCTTGCATACAAATTTTTGTTAGAATTAAACACTGAATGAATCATCACAAAATCTGCTCACACTTGCTTTCTTCGCTTACTTCAGTTGGCTGGTTTGTTCGAGTGTAGACTTCATAATTAACACTTCAATATCACAGTACTCATCGAGGAAATTGAAAAAAAATCGTGGAAATGGGTAACAAGAAATCCACATTTCTTTGGTAATTGAAATTCGATATTTCATTAATAAATTACTAAAATTGGGGTATTAAGCTTGTAAATTTAACTATAATGTTGCAGTAAAGTTTACGCCACATTGTCAATTCAGTTTGTTATCTGTTTCATTGCATCGCTTCTCTCTCATGTAATTTTGGAAGGACTCAAAAGTTATCAAAACCACATGTGGATCGCACTCGCAGTTGGAGTATTTGCTCAAGTTGGAATAACAGAAATATTCGGAAGGCCAAACCATGTCTATAAATTCTATACCATTTTACTTGCTCTTTCACTATTTACATTAATTATGATTAATTATTAGTGAGTTCTGTCTATTGTCTTATATGTTAAGGTGAGGTTTAATTATATTGGTACATACCGAAATTATGTAAATTAGAATTCAACGTACCAACTTTTACTTGCAGAGACCGTACCTCATTCAACCTTCCAGGACAAATTGCTATGCTACACGGCATGATCTTCATTTCTGCCACATGTGTCCAATTTTGTTGTGGATTTAACCAGTTTGCACCTGCCCCTGCCTCTAACATGAAAATTGCGTTGGACGTTATCATTTTTTCGGTATCCTTTTTGGGTGGAGTAGCGTTTATATCGCTGTTGTTAAATCTACCCGTATTTTCCACCCGCAACATGGTAAATCTTGGGATTGTTCCCTTCACCTATACCTACTGTGCAGTTTTAACGACCAAAATGACAATAGTGGAGGAAATCCAAGCGGATCAGTCTTGCTGGAGTATTAGGTTGCAAAGAAAGGCACATGAATGGCCCGTTGTTGCAATGTGTATGTATGCAGTTGCGGGGGAACAGATAATTAAATTGATTTCATGCGGATGTCGAACCAGTCCCGAGGAAAGTAATGCTACAAGAAACAATACGGAAGTTGTGGGGGTAAATGTGTGAGCAAGCAGTACTAACAAAGAATAATTTGACTCTATAAAATAAGTTATAACTTGATGACTCTATAAATTGACTCTATAATAAAGAATAATTTTAATTTTACGTGCTTAATTTTACTGCGGGTCGTCGAAATTTGGTAATTTGAATCATGTTTTTGGAATGTTGAACAATTATTGTTTCATGAATGGCTACAGCAATAAATTACACTTTGGCCGAAATTGGTATTCACTTAGCAATCAATAACCTTGATAATAATACACTGCATCTTTTGAGATTCCCGGTTTAAAAACATGTCAAATATTTTTTCCCACGCCTACACGGGTTGCAGGTCCGCGTACCATTACGAATTGTGTTTATGGTTACACCTTCTCATAGCGGTTCAGTAGGTGAGGGTAGGTTAGGTTAGTACAAGTGTTTGTGGTCGACTAATTTGTTTTACAATTCACAGCTTCAACTATTTCCGACTTTAATATTTATCTGCTCGGAAATGTAAACCGAATAAATAAATTATGAACTATTTTTAATTAATTATCGTAAATTCCCATTGAAATTGAAAAAGAGTGGCATAGTTGTCAGCAGCACCAATTTCCGCAAAGAGTATCCTGATGAGATTTGTCCAACCGGTGATTATTCATTAACAATACTTTTACTAATAAGATCACCTAATTCGGAGAATGCGAGAACATTGTCATGAGTAGTGGAGGGTAAAGTCTGAAAGTAAAACAATGATGAATAATATATTCTTCACCCTGACTATAAATAAATTTCAACTTACATAAATGTTGAGAATAGTTTCAGAATTAAACACATGGTTTATTTGATTCGGTGGGATTCGCGGAAGAAATGATTGTTCCGCGTACACAATTGTAACTGAAATATGTCCCGGGAGATGTTTAAGCCGTTTGGATAGTGAATTCTTTGCATAAACAGTGGATGTCGACATTTTCCGCAACGCTGTCTCACCACTATAATACCGTATTGTGGGATAAATTGTAACCCCGTTATTGTATCTTGAATCCACTTGTTAGTTAAACACCAACCTGGGTTTCCCGTGAGCCTGGCAATGATAGATATACTGAAGCATTGCTTCCTTCATTTCAGCTCCGTAGAATTCGCCAATTTTCGAACCCAAGCCTGGCAGCGTTACCCTGGATACCGCCCAACCTAGATACATAAATAAATACACGAGTGATTAATTTGACACTTAAAAAATTTGACATTTTGAAACATAACCTTACCCAAGGGCCCCAGCGCTCGTATATGTGCCATAAAATTAAAACGCTTAGAGTAAAAATTTATAATTTTAATAGCCCAAGGATTTTTGAATCCTATCACCTCCAAAAGTTGGGAAGGTTCCTCTGGATAACCCCAAGGATCAACAGAAACCAAATGTGCGATCCTGAATAGTTACATAATTCCATTCAATAATAACAAAAGAACTATAACAAAATATTTATTTATTTATTTATTATGTACCTGTCCGGATACTTTATGGCGTACGCAGTTGCGAGAAATCCACCCAAGCTGTACCCACCAATAATAAACCTATCCAAACCAAGCGAGTTCCGCCAATCTTCAATTATTTGAACAAACAACTCCTCCGTCTTAATTGCATCTGATGGAAACTGAATTCTCGAACTGCGACCAAAACCTGGAATTCAATATAATAATAAATAACCAATGATTATCTTTCCTTAATCTGTATTTATCAACCTGGCAAATCTATAGCGTAAACGGGTCGTTCTGTGCCAACCGTATTCAGGGCAAAAGGCAATGATCCAATTCCAATGACAGTACCATGTAGAAACACAAAGGGTATTTTCTTGTTGCTTTTGTTGATTATTAATGTATTTAATTGAATCGTTTCAAGAAGCAACCCCTCAACTGGAATGAGTTTTGTCTCAAATGGCATACTCAGATCTGAGAATTAATTATTAATTATTTAATTATTATTAATTAATTAATTATTTTATTATTATTAAGTAATTATTAATTATTATTATTAATTATTATTAATTAATTATTTTGTTCGTTAAAGTAAATAGTAATAATTGTCAGTTAAGTAATGTAAGGCCTTACATGAAAGTAGCTTTGCCTCAGCGGCTTCAAATTTATTCATGGATACGAGACTCCAACGCTTTTCTCGGTGTCTTGCTAACTCCACATGAGGTTGACTACCATTATACCCTTCTTCCTCAGAAAGAGGGTTTTGATTTAAAATTTTAATTTCCATTGCCACTGTAGATCTTTGATTCAAGAAAACATTGTCCAAACATAGTAATAAAATGCTCAGTTTATATTTCCCTGCGCAAAGTTTATAAGTAGACCAGACGAACATTGCTTCACTTTGCACTAAAAAAACTGGTTATTTCAGCATAACCAAATAACCGAATGGCAACTGAATAAGTGTTTTTTTGCTGGATTATATGTAATATATAGAAGCAAAAGAGCGTGGGAAACTGGGCAATGGTTTAGACATAAAACTGTGTTGTTCAACTTATTAAAGTTACAAGTTTTAATGTGACTTTTTTATCCTTTCCTTATCTTTCATGATATGCGATTCAAGAAAACGTTACGAAATAAATTATAATAATAAACAATGATGTATCGTGTTGGAAGCTGGTGGTGGAAGGACGGACAGACAGGTTACGTATGATGGTATTGTGCAACTCAAATGTAACACAATTGAAAGTCATCATGTGTATGTTTTCTGTATGAAATTAATGCTAAGGGTGGGTCTGCCGTTGGCGTTTTATTATGGACTGGTTTAGTTAGCTAAACATGATGGAACTATATTTATGTATATATATATATACCATGATACTATTAATGGAATAGTAATACACTCTTTTTTTGCACATATCTAATTATTCCATCTGGAACCATCCATTAACATATTGTTCCATCCACCAATCTAAGATTGATTCAGATTTGCATAAAAACTTGCGATTGTCCACTTGACAATAAACGTTGCTTGATCATAAAAAGTTGTACTGATAGTCAGCACGAAGAACATGCCAGTGCAATTCAACACGGTTTTGTTTTTACCTTGGACTGGAATATAATTCAGTTGCTATCCATCCCTGGAGGAATGGGTAAGGTTAGCTTACGACTAGAGCGATTAAAACATTATGCAAAAAATCAGGTTATGTGTAGACCTGTTTTCTGAGCCAGACAACAATTGTATCACAAATTTGTAATGACAGCAGAATGGGGCATGAATATGACCCAGTTCCATAGAAAACATGATGGAATAGCAATGGCGATTCCTCTCATTACGTAAACCTTAACAATCAGTTTGTTTATTACTATTACTATAGAAATTGTTAGATGCATACTTATTTTTGTAAAAGTTAAATTGCTTTGGAAACCTGTCGAGTGGTACTTAGCAATCATTAGTTATCAAACATGTGAATTTTATTATTACACTGGCTGATGGAAACGTCAAGTGAATTTTCTGTATTTCAAAATATTGATTGATATTATATAATCGTCCATGAATTTGTGGGTGTAATGGATTAAAATTAACAAGTGATAAAGCAGATAGTGGAAACCAGAAAATGCTTATCTTTTCATGACATCGAGATTGTTATTTATGTACTGTACAGTTTCATAATCGTCTTTCTTGGAATAAGGTTAGCACTAAAACTCAATTTAACATAAATTGTGTGAACATTTCCCAAATCAATGATACGTAACCGATAACCTGTATAACCAAAAATATCTATAAATTGCTAATAAATCTAAAATAATTGCAACCTAGACTGAAGTTCATAACATTAATATGTTTTTGTAAACTGGTTCGTTTGTTTCGTGAAATGTAATTACAATTTCACGAACTATTATTTTACGAATGATCGCCAAAAGCAAAATCATAAGACTTGGGAAAATATTGTAATGATATGCCATATGATATGCCATATGATACAAAAACAATTTCGTAATATTTGAATCACCGAAATATATGTAAAGCAAAGTAAGGATGGAACTGAATTCCGATAAGAACTTTCAAATGCGACCTTAATGATATGATCAAAGTAATAGTATCAAATCAACGTCGCATTAAATTCCAAGGAGTTCGGATCAATTTTTGAATTTGAGATGTCTGTCTATATAACCCACCTTCCATTTTCTTTGCGTTGTCAGTCCTACTTTAGTTATTTTCTTGGTTGGTCAATATCCCGCCTGAATTTCCCGTTTGGAAAAAATGCAAATATTAATATAAGAATTTGCTTACCTTTAAAAATCATTTTCAAAATGTTGTCGGAATTTTTTTGGGAGCTATTGACTTTCATTATAAAATTTTCCATGTACACGGATGTTTTCAACTTGGGCCATTTTACTGGAATCGTAAAACTGAATGACTGGCTTTCTTACGCGAATGGTCGTGTGTATTTTTCATACATAAATTTCATATCCAACGTTGTTGTAACCCTTGTGATGCAAATTGGGAAATTGCTATATGTTTACATTGATGGGGAGAATTCTAAAATCAAGGTGTCAAATCTTGACTGGATCGCTACAGGGAATGGAATATTCACAGGAGTTTTGACTGCCCCATTGATGATTGCATTCTGTCGCAAAAGTATCCGCAAATCTGTGGTGAACTGCTCAAAATGTGTGCCAATCTGGAACGCGTTCTTTATTCAGGTCGGTTGATGTTGCACGTTTTTAGTTACTTTTGTACACACCTTGGTAAAATGGATATAAAATATGAAATGGATTAAAATGGATATAAAATGGATCCTTTTTAGTTGCCATAGATACCAAGTCCTTGAATCTGAGCTTTGCTTAATTAAAGCGGAAAATGCAGTTCATCGAATACACAATATTGTACGGATTACCTTAATCTGTTTCCCGGTCTGCATGTCTCAACTCGACCCAGCCTACACCCTCTTCAGCAGCTATCTAGAATTCTTTGAATGTTCGCGCGGGCTCAATATCTTTCGTCAACTTCTGCTCCCATTCGGCTTATTCTTATGGATGTGATATTCCCAAATTGTGGCAACTCTGGGAATGTTCACCTTCACCTTTGTGTATGCTATGCCACCGTTAATGATGGATGTTCTCTTGGTCCCGGATATCTCCCTTTCGACACCAGTGTGACCCTCTATCGGGCTGTGGCGCTGAGTGCGATTCAACAAGGACGACTTTACCAACGGTTCTTCACCGTGACGTTGCATCATAGTCTGGCCGTCGCTCTTACAACAGCCGTGACATATTGGTTGTTTAAAGAATTCGGGGATAAACATGGATTACTCATTATGATTTTCATGGTGCTCTCAATCATGTTTGTAGTGTCTGCGGAGTATGCCGTCATAAAGTTGTTGGCGAGTTTGACAGCAAATTCTAAAGAGTATGTACGCCTGATGATGGTGGATGCGGGGATAAGTAAGTACAAACGGAAGGTCGTTAGGTCAATGCTCCTGATTCCGGTAGAGTTGGAAGCGGTCACTTCAGTGGATTAGATGGAAAATGGGATACAGAATGATTACCTTTTAGCATTTCTGAGCCGAGTGGCGGACTATACCACGAGTCTCATCTTGACCACTAAGGATAGCGGGTAGAAATGTTTTCTGGATGCGTCAAAACGATAGGCGGAAACAGAATAAACACCAAATAGGTTTAAAAAATGAGAATGTAAAGGAACTACCTATATACAAAATAGTTCAGTCTTATTTTGTAAAGTAAGTCATTTTAAAGCAGATCATATTGTCATCTTCGCAAAATCCACCCTATCCTTCATGTCCATAGTTTCTTAAAGGTGTCAAGTAAGTGTTGTTAGTTTGAATATCTACAAAATACATAAATTCTACTAATCCTTTAGATTTGATGCATATTTGCTAAAATGTTTCTAAATATAAAATCACTCTAGAATATGGGATTATGTTTGCAATATTTGAATAGTTTTATTGGTAGGCCGAGTCAAACTATGGAATTTGTTTGTTGAATGATAAATGAAAATCTATACATCTAATAAAAAATGCATAAGAGTAGAATACAATAAGAAATATAATTTTATTCATTACTGTTTGGCTTATTGTATAATACCTCTTTAAACCTTTGATGGAAATATCTGAATGTCGGTGGATTGGATTGACCTATCAATTCCTTCGGGATTGCCTTTAACATGACTTTATCGTGCCAAAGTACTAACTATTGAATGGCATTGGAATTAAATATACGGAACTGAATTACTGCCTGTAACTAATTCTTTATTCGTATTCGAGGTGTACACGCCAAATAATACATTAGGATGTTTCGAGATCTATCATAATTTTAAAAATAATAGACTAGAATCAGTACTGATGCTCATCATCATAATATAACCCGCGTCAATGAAATGAGTCGATTCGTAACGTTCTATGCTAAAATTCCAATTTAAAGTCCGAAGATAAAGCTTCAATTATTTAATAAATATGCATCCTGAATAAAGTCAGGAAAGAAAAAAACTCAATTACATAAAATTAAATTATATCCTCCAAATTTTGTTCTTCCATGTGGGGTCTCTTGGAACTTCGGAATATGCCGGTCATGATTTGAGAACCGTTTTGATAATCGGGATGGTAGGATCAACCATCATATTATGCAATATTATTATGGCATATTTTAGCAATAAATGCAAAAACCTTACTTGTACGTATTTATATTTCGTATTTTACAGTTTAATATAACCATATTCCAATATCCGACGTTGCCATAACTAGTCCAACCCAGTTAAGGGATGATTTGATATTACATTTATATAGGTATAGGTATCCACATAAAAAGCTAGATGCCAGTAAACTAGTAATAGTGAAGCAAGGTACTCACGTGGGATTCAGATTTGATTTTAAATCGTCTTTCACCTACCTTACATCCATCCATGAACTTTCCTGTTGTACTTGTTGAAAAGTCAGTTCTCACCATTTCATATTGAAACCGGCTGCATCTCCGCATTCAGTGGATAATTGAATGAAATACGTATGTATAGACGGGACTATATACGTAATTTTATTGTAAATATGGACATGTCGCAATCATCGCTTTTATGGAATTAAAATTTTTATGGCACCAACGTTTAGTTGTAACCATTGCCGAAAGCGTTTCCAACGGGGGTCAGGGATAGGGAAATCAATGCAAAAATGTGTCTTTTTTGGGAGAAATGACATTGTGTAGCCCCCACAGCCCACAAAATTCTGCAATACCCACCAATCCTCCTTCTATTCGCTTAGCTACCAAACAAACTTAATTACATGAAAATCCGGCCAGTGGTTGATTTTTAAATGGATTTTAAAGTCCTGAACATAGGCCTGAACCACCCTATACATCATTAGAGCGCGTAATATGCCCGAATCCCTGAAAATGGCAACGTCCAGCAACGCAAGCATTTCCTGGTTTGCCAATTCTAGCTTGAACAATTTTCGGACATAATAATATTCTTAATAATGTCATATCATATTCCAAGGAAATGGATTTCAAACAGTTTTAGAAAGTTTCAAAATTTAGAGTTTCCCACTTTAGTCAGCTCTCGGTGCACCACAGAATTTAGCATATTTTTGTATGTTAAATAGGTCGGGGTGGCCACGGTAATGTTGGCTACAACAATGCTAAGAATGAGGTTAGGTGTGGCAGGGATAAGCGGCAGTGTTGTGCTGGAGATTAGAACATCTTAAAACATTGTAAAGTTTCCTATTTATATTGTTCATCCCAACGGCGAAAAATTTTGGATGCATGAAACCGAAGCTCAGCATAATTTTGCATGTGGATGGCTGATTGTTCAGTAACGATTAACGAGCAGTTTTAAATAAATTACTAGGCTTTTTCTCAATCACAATAGGTGATAGCAATCATATAATGTGCAACGAATAATATATTGTGTTCAATAAATGGATGTCAAAACGTGACGTAAATTATTACAAGTGATTAAAAGCACAGAATGTGCTGTATCATTTAAAGTATATTCCTAATGATTTAGGTTATCTTATCAAACTCATTCTCAGATAATGTTCCGCAATCTCTTTTTACTGTCTATAATGTCCTCACTCAAGTTTATTCGCAACGAACATTGTTGAAGCAACAGAAGCAGTGGTTTGGTTGGGTAAAACGCCTAAAATCAATTCATCTGATGCGAAATTTATAAAATTAAATAAATTAATATATGGGACTGATAAATATCTGGTAAATCAGGTGAGCTCATCGCCTCGTACATAGTGGTCCTGTAATTAATAAGTTTTGGTGAAATAATAATAAAAATTTAATTGGTTTGAAACTGTGTAGGTAGAAATAAGCATACAACATGGATATTGAGTATAGACGTATTCAACCCAGATTTCCTTATCGGAGGTGATAACATAAACAGTTTGTTCAAATCCAATTATAACGAAATTCGATAATTACAGATCGCATTTACATAATTTACCTTTCCAGCATGGAAACTGAAGGATTCAGCTGGAAATTCCACGAGAGTATCGGACATGGATCGTTCGGTATTGTATTCAAAGTGGGACACACCTCTCGAACTTTCTCCGCACTCAAAATTGTCCTAAGACCCTCCACAATCGAAGAAGAAGAGAAAGTATTACGCGAATACACCGTCATGAAAGAAATGGAGCATCCAAATCTGGTCCAAATTCTT
>JAQFZJ010001174.1:0-12156 GCA_034695645.1 Folsomia fimetaria
AAAATGAGCTCTTTTTTATTTTTGTCTTGTCTACGTTAAAAAGTCTTCTTCGCCATTCTCTTCTTTTATTGTGTAGCAGTCTACTTCGAAAGCTTCTCGGCCTGGAAAAGAATCAAGAGAAAGTTGTTATAAAGCGGCAAAAAATTATATTTAAATTTGAATTTCGCACGGCTGCGAAATCTTACCATCCAAAGAGGGCGTCCTCACCGGAGCTGCTCTACCCAACCTGGGAGGAACTGGGGGAGGCATGGCGGGTGGACTTGAAGTCGGCGAAGGCTGACTCGGCCTCCTATCCAGTCTTGGCGGAACGGGGGGTGGTGTACTTAAGGGCGTCGTGCCAGGTGATGACCCCTTACTCCCAGATCCACCCGGCTGACTTTGCACCGTTGTCGGTGTCGTTGTACTACTCCCTCCGGATGAATTATTCCCACTCCCGCCATTAGTTTCGTTATTAATATTAGAAGATGATGACACCGAACACATGGCGAAAGGGGTGTGGCCATTGCTCTGCTTTTGGCGTGGCATTGGTGACGAAGAGGAATCCTGATCTTGTGAGTAGTCTTCCGAATCGGAGGAGCAGGAGGATGTTAACCTTTGTCGGATTGCAGACCCGGGTTTCGGTGGTGGTGGGGGTGGAACCGGTTTTGGCGAGGGTGGCAGGTAACCCCCGTTATTACCGGGTTTATTATTTACAGCCATCATTTGTGGGGGCGGGTAGGATGGTTCTGCCATGGAGGTGTAGGACGAGTATGGCTGAGACTGGATTATATTGTTGCGATTGTTGAGAATATCTGGATGGGATGAATTTGGGGGTGAAGAATACTGAAGTGGTGGTGATTGGTGGTGGTGATGACCATTGTTGCTTCCATTGTTGCCGACAACATTGTCTTCTTGACTTGTACTAAAACTTTTCGGGATTGAGGGCAACCTTCTTTTTGAACAGATGGAATTGTTACTAGAATTGGAGGAGGTGGTCGTTGTGGAGCCGGTATCTTCGAATGAGTCTGCTCTTTCTGCACGTCCGGGGAGTGGGGGTGGTCCTCCGCCCATTGATTTGCGCCCCATGAAGGGTGATGGTGGCACCGAGGGGGTGGCATGCTGTTGTGGGTTTGAGGTCATCACGATATTTTGATGGTGCTGTTGTTGTGGGTGTGATTGTTGATACTGTTGCATCGCCGTAATATTAGAAACTTTCTCCCCGCTTTGCAACTGTGCATAGTAATCTTGTTGCTGTTGATGGAGCATTTCTTGCTGTTGATTGTGATGATGATGTTGATGATGATGAGGTTGGTATTGTTGCTGGTGTTGCTGCAATTGTTGTGGTGACGCACCATTCGCTAAAAGGAGGGCGCCAATCCCACCACACCCACCGTTCGACGCCGAGGTGGAGGAGATTGTCGTGGCGGTGGGAGTTTCAAAGGCGGAGGCTCGATTGCGGACTGACACTGTGGCGAAGACGTCGTCACCTGAGTCACCACCGGAATGGTCACCACCATTTCCGAGAAGGTGGTGATGAAGTGGGTGTGGTTGTTGACCATATGACGAAATTGTTGACGGTGGAATATTGACAAGACTTTCTCTCGTGGACGAAGTAGACACAAATTGTTGATGTGACGGTGTTGGCGAGGTGACGGAAGTTGTAGAGAATTCTGACGTGAGGGAATAATTGGAGGCGGTAGTTTGTGGCGGTGTAAGGGCCTGAGTGGTCACGGATGTGAGTGAGCTTGATGTCGTGGATGGTGTCAAATTGGTGGATGCACCCCCAGAAATACCAGCAGTAGAATAATTGTTATACGGAGCGGATGATGGTATTATTTGATGTCTGTTGCTGCTGCTGGTAGGACTGGGGGAGGATTCGCTAAGAGAGGAAGGAGACGCTTTGGAAGGGCTTTGCGGTGAGAATAAGTTGCTCTGCGGATGAGGGGATGAGGTGGAGGTCGCTTTGCCCCGTTGAGGAAGGGAAGATAATACCCCCGACCCCGCCGGACTGGAACGCGGGAAGGAGGGGCGGTTGGAGGAGGTCCCTTTGATGTTGTTGTTGGCCAAAAGTGAAGGGCCCTTCCGTAGAGCTTCCACTCCCGCTCCCGCTGCCCGAACTGTCTGCAACAAAGTCACTGATGGACCCAAATCGATTTCGTAAAGGTGTTACGTAATCAAGAGGTAAGTTTTAATGAGTGAAAGTGTGAGGTGAAAATGTGAGGTGAAAGTAAAAGTAGAGTCAACAAGACAGAACGAGTTTGCAAATTATCTGAATTTAAATCACCATATCTATTTGAATAATGGGAGGAAAGATTTCAATCAATATAGTGCAAATGGGATTCTAAAATGTTTATGGGGTCATAAAAGCGAGAACTTTCTCTTGACTTTGTGCTTTCTTCTATTTTACAAATTGTCAATTAGAAGAAGAAGAAGAAATCTCAATTGGGAATAATATAACGGAATGGAGGTGATAATGAGAAAGTAAAAGTCTATAAAATAAAATGGACTTGACTTTCTCCAATTTCTTCTAACTCAACAAGAAAGAAAATTTGATATTATTATTATTATTTCTTTGCAAAACAAACAATAGTTAGTTGTTAATGCTGGTGAAAGTGGATTAGTTGGAACAAAAGAGAAGAACGTTCATTTCATTTAATTTAGTGCGTGATGTTCGTTTTCGTTTGCAAATAATGTTGACTTTACTTTGTACTTTCCATTAGCATGGAAGAGAAGAGATCAAGTATCACATGGATGAAACATTAATCAAACCAAATATAATTTGATGGAGAAAGTAGAAAGCAAAGGTAGAATGAATATATAAGTCAATTATTAAAGAAACCACCACTCTAATCGCTTCATTTGTTCTCTATGTGTGTGTCTAGTTATTAGATTGGTTGGGTTGGTTTGGTTTGTACTAAACTAATTGCGTCCGGGTGAAAGTGGTGGTGATGGTGGGTCTATATCTATTCATTCAAAGAAGGTGAAAGTCGTAGATCATATCTAAATTAAAATGTAATTTAGTGGTTTGGGTTTTAGATGAGGTAACAAATCATGGAGAAAGTGGTGGTGGTGGTGAAGAAAGCATTTGACTTTTTTGTTCGATATTTTCTCTTCTTCTCTTCCATGCTAGTTTTTTTGTTAAAAAAGAGAAAGTTGCTAATTAATGTGTGAGATTTTGTGCATTGTTGAAGAGGTTTTTCTATTGTTGTGTTTTTTATTATTTAATTTTAATTATTGTTAAAAAAGAGTAAGAAGGATAGATTCGATATTGAAATCGAAATACTGTTACCTGATTTGGCAGGCCATGTTTCAAGCAAATATTGGAGGACTTTGATAGGTGGCTGGAAATCAATACTTTCCGGAGTGAGGTCATAGTGTATCATAAGTATGGGTCCGAAACACTGTATGAACAAACAAACCGGAAGTGAGTTAACCCGCTTATCATCATCATTGTAACTTATCTTACCATGGCAAGTTGCTGCGGTCCCATTTTATTCCTATCGCTTAATGAACACACGAGGCTGAGGTGCTCGAGAATTAGGAGGAGGGTGCACTGTAAAGAAAACGGAATTTGTGGATGTAGTCTCTCTGCAGTTATGATAATTTATGGAGGAAAAGAACTCAATTTGTCCTTTCTCCACTTTCTCTGGTCACTTTCTTTCCAAGAAGGAGATACCTTTCCATGTTACTTAGTTCAGTTCATGCGACGCATAATGCGGATGGATCAGGACGGCACTCTCCTTTACGAAGGAGGATGTACGAATACGTAGGTAATTTGAAGCATGACTTGAATACTAAGCAATGGAGGAATTATTACATATTACTATGTAAGAAGAAAATAGCGCTTCTTTTCTGAAATTTGGGACAATTCAGGTTTAAATATTTAAAGGTATGCTCTTTTTTCCGCTTGGGTTATAGCTAAGATCTACGTATGCAAATTATATGTTATGATGATAAATAGATAGATTCTTTTCTTTCTTTCGTTTCATATTTTGATGTTGTGGTTGGTGGAGAGAATTTGGGGTAAGTATAAAAGGTAAGGTTATTATTGATTAGGTGACACGAAAGAAGGAACGAAAAGTAAAAGAGAGTAAATATAAGTGAATTGAATAAAGAAAAGTAAGTAAGGTAAGGTTAGGTGGGAACAGAACAGTATGTTTGCGGATTTGGTTTGGTTGGCAGTAGCTTGGGTTTGGTTTTTGGTTATTGATTAGTCCTTCACAATCCAATCCAATATAACAAACAAGGCAGAGGTGAAAGTATAGGCTTGTTTGTTAACTAACAGGTATATTTCATAGTGGAGAAAGGTATTGTATTGTATCTGCAGGAAAGATCTTAATGGGGAGAATGTATTATGGCGTCTTGGAGAAAGTCGACAAATAATAATATGGCAGAATTATTTATGTAATTTTGTGAATAATGCATTAAGTATTACAATAGAACCTAATTTTATGTGATAAGGTCTTACCCGATTAGGTTTTGGGAGACACTCAATAATGGAAAAGAGGAGTCTCGCATTGCCCTCAGGATCATCGGGTAAACAGACACTTAATGCATCCACCAACATGTGATATAACGACTTTGTGAGTAAAGGTTCCGGCAGTTCGCGCAAGTAGTCTTTTAATACTCCTGTACAAAAATGGAGAGAAAGTTATAGACAAATCAAGTAAGTTAGATTTAGCCACTTCCTAATCGATTTCATGCTAAGCTCGTTTCTTCACAATTTATTACATTACACGACAACACAACACTACAATACACAGCGCTGCATACAAACGATTATTTATTTTTGCATGCATGTCACCCTACAAAAATGCGTACGTCATTATAATTAGATTTAGAGTGTTAACTTATCACACGCAAATTTATTATGGAATGTATATATATATAGGTATGTATAATAAGTCGTGAATAACAATGTGTGTTGGTTACTACTGCAGCAGCTGCTTTCTCTTTTTTCGCAACTATATTCTCATCACGTAGAGTAAAATAAACGATAAATTGCAGACATGTACATATGTAGTATGTTAGGTTAATAAATATAGTAGAAACATAAAAGCTCGAATGAGCAAACGAGCGATTAGTACTCATCAAATGAGAATAATGCAAAGTAGAGTTTTGCGTGCACGTTATTTCTCAATTTAGTCATTATTCTATACAGAATACAGGGAAAGTTATGCCTCTTTGTTATTGTTGAAAAACTTGTCAGATATTAATTAAGAGAAAGTTAGTTAGTTTAATACTTAATTGGTTTAGGAAATAAATATGGTAATTCATTTTTTAAAAGTTTGGTTAATAAATATGCATGTATTTATGTATGATGATATCCTACTTGTGTTGTGTTGTATGGATAACCTATGACCGAGGTGAAAGTGTCACTCACGCCACTCACTCAGGTGTCGAGTGAAGGCAAAGGGAGAAGATTTCCTCGAGGAAAAGAAAGTACGGAGAAAGTTAGGTGACTACTTAAAGTGGAAAACTTTCTCCCTTCATTTCATCGCTTATTCTAGTCTTCTAGTGTTATATAAAAAAAATCTCACACTACGCAAAAGAGCAAACCACTTAGTTTGCAGATAGAATAACCCTATCTACACCTTTCACCCTACTCAGTAAGGTCGTACTAGATGCTATGGCTTGACTTGGCTTGGCTTATCATCGCTCCTTTTTCCAAAGTTTTTACGGCACGTTTTTCCTCCTTTTTGGCTTAACTTAACCTGATGCTTTTTCTTTTGCCCTGATATATAAATTGAGATGGGATTTTCTCTTACTTACTTATCTATGGATGGGAAAGCTGCTAAAGTTTTGTGTTCAAGTCAAGTGACACTTATTCCGGTTTGGGTTTCATCGTCGATCTATCGTTCTATATTGGATTTTGTGCTGATGTTGAAAGTAAGTAAAAGTAAGAGGTGATGTGATGCGACAAATGGGAGTGAAAGTGGTAGATACCAAACCATCGCATCACTGCATCGAATAATTTTGTCCAGGAGAGATTGTGTTTTTTATGTGTGAACAAGGCTTATAATTTTAATTTTAAAGACTATTTTAAAGAAAGCACATGTAAAGCTGGACAAGACAATGAACAATGAATATGGAGAAAGTTGATTTACCTGTGATAACATTAATATCCGGAACATTTTCTGCAGATAAATCGACACTTCGCGGGCTTCTTTCAAACGCTTCTCTTAGCGCTTGTTTCTTACTGGCGGATCCACACAAGCGATAAAGTCCAATGATATCCAACCCTCTTCGTTCAATCTCTTCAATACATCTTTGCACAATTAAGGGAACATTTAAACCGGAATCTTCTTTTACCACGATATTTGTAACGTTCGCGCCAAAAAGACCGATAGCTTTCATTTCCCGGTTGAACGCAAATTCTGGCGGGGTATGTCTCAACTTGACATAGAGTGTTCCTCGCGGTTCGACTTTGATTGCGAGTTGGTGGAAATTGTCGGAATTGGTGTTTGGCGAAGAGAGAACGTGGAGCAGATTGACGGAACCTTTGTAACAGAGGCGGTGTCTTAATTGCGGATCCCAGGAGTATATGAGGAAATCCACTTCTTTATTTATGACGAGGTCTAAATCGAATATTTCATCCCAGTCGAAATTCTGATCGCCGGTACAAACCACGGTGCGCGCTTTGTGAACGCGGTCGCATTCGAGAACACAGTAAAGGTCGCGCGTGCGGATTGATGAATCCGTTGTTTTGACGGTGGAACGCAGCGCTCTTCCAGCGAGAAGGTGGACTCGAAGGATGCCGGAATGGCCGGTCGGGGCGGGAATGCTGGATGGGAGTTCGGTCGATGAACCGGAAGATGTCAGGATGGGGGCGGGTCGTTCAATTTTATAACGGGAGAATTCGGACGGGTTGATTGTTAACAGTTTGAGGCGGGAATCTCCCGTTCCAGTTGAAGTGATGGACCCGCCACCTTGCGGTGTTGTGATGGTAGATGTAATTCCACCGCCAACTCCCGAAGAAGGACCACCCGGCACGTGACGTCCGGCGAGCAGAGCGGAAGTTGCCGCGCCACTTCCAACCGAGCTGAGGCGGGCTGATATCTTGTCGGCTTTATCCAATTCGGCGAGATCGTCTTTTAGCGATTCCCGGGAGAGGAGATCCCGCCCAATCAAAGAGCGGGAAAGTATTTCTTTGCGTAAAATGGATTCATCCTTCTCGGCTGATATGCGGTGCAATAGGGAGGCGGATGGTGACCTTCGACCTGTCGGGGAAGTTGCGGCTTGTGCAGAAATGGAGGAGATAAGGTCCCTTGACCTGGATGGGGTCACACTGACCAGGCGACGAAGCGGGTCTGAGCTAAGGGATTCTTTTAGTGAGGAAGTTGCCGCGCCGGCGGGTGGTTCTCGGATGCCAAGAGCGGCTAAGGCGGACGAAGTTGAGGGTGAGCGACCGGTTCCTAATGCGCGGGCGAGGGTGGAGTCAGCACCGGTTAGGTTGGATGATGGACCGGAAGTGAGGTGGGTGCGGTAGGAGTAGTAAGGCCGTTGTTGCTCTTGCTGCAAGAAGATCACGCGGGATCAATGAGGAGAATTTCATTTTTCGTAGTATTGAGCCCAGAACTGAGGGTGGGATGGGAAACACCTCATTTTTTCAATTTTGATGATTTCTTGTGAAATGGAAATGTGTACTATTGTATTGTATGTATTTTTGTGTAAAATGTGGGCGAAAGTGTGAAAATTCAGTTCTATTCTGCTTACTTTCACTTTCACTTTATCCGTGAGTGAAAGTTATTCATTCAATCGAAACCACATACATCCTGTTAGTGACCTAACCTCAACAAAGAGAATTATCTAGCTCTGTTCAGCCTTGTATGGTTGATCCCTTTAATTTACAAACCAAATACAAATTATTTATGCAATATGTATGTATTAATCCTTCCTTCATAACAAACTAAAGGTAGGTACCAACTAATAGTACTGACACTATCTATCTATCTCCAATCCACTCCAGCAGTCTAAAACGACGTTATCTTCTCTTCAATCCTATTTGTCCTGGCTTATCTTGCTAAATAAATATGGTTGAATTCAAATTAAAACTAAACCAAGCAACCAACCACATTCCAGGCTGACAGACATACAGACCAACCAGACCAACTAGGAAAGTGAATTACAAATCTAACATGATGTCACAACTTTGTTGCTGCTACAGCCACAGTTCTGTTCTGCTGCAGTGAAAGCAATCCACTCTTCCAATCCGAAACTGGAGACAGAGAAAGAGAAAGAGAAAGTAAGCAAGCAATTCATGTGTGTGTGGTTTGGTTGCTTTCTCTTCTCTCTGTCTGTCGCATTTCTCCATGTATCATGAAATTTTAATCAGCACCAGAACAGAACAACAGAGAGAGAGTTGAGTTAACCCACCCGGGTATCTACTCCTGTCCTGTCTGCGGGTAAAACATCTTTCCTCTAAAACCGCTACTTCTAGTGGTGGTGGTGGTTTACTTGAGAGTTTATTTTACTTTATTTTACTTTACTTTACTTCAAAAGACAGGACATGTATGTGTGTCTCAATTCGGATGGAATGGAATCTACTCAGGTTTAAACTTCATCTTCATTTTGAATCGCGAAACAAAATAATGAAATCCATCCAATATGATGGAATGGAAGAAAGGGTGCGTGCATTAATTGTGTGCCAAATAGACGTCCCCAATTTATGGATGATCCCTTCCAATATTGTGAAAATGGAGAAAGGTAACTGTTTGGTGATAGGGAAGTAACTTTGTTGTTGTGAAATCATGTCCTGCTTTCTCTCAGAGGGTTTGATTTCATTGAAGTAAGCATTATTATTATTATTGTGCAAAATTTTACCTGATTGAATGTTACGAAATACTTTGTGTGCAAAAAGTTGTGCAAAAAGAATTGAGTGATTGACGTGTAAGTAAGATGATGTATGTGTATGAATTGTATATGTTATAACGACGCTAACCTGTCTCTGTTGTGCCTCCCACTGGGCCAAGTTGTTCAAGTTTTCACGTTCAAGAGACTCCGTCAGTAATTTTAGTTGTCTCTCAGTGCGCTGGATGTGCGAATATTTTTTGCACGAGTTTATTTGCACAATTCCACAATATCATGGTCCACACATTAAAGGAGGATGAGGTAGTGGTGGTGATGATTGTGGTGGTGGTGGGTGCGGTTGGTTGTTGTTGTTGTGCATGGATGGATGGATGACGCAGGGGAAGCAACAAGTTTAGAGAAAAAAGAAAAAAGACAATCAAATTCCGAGCAATTAACAAATCACGACATTAATTAATTAACTAATTAATTCTAATAATTCTAGACTAGTATAGAATTTATGGTGTGAAGTGCAGGTGAAAGTTTTACTAGTTTGTATGGTAAACTTTCACTATAATTGATTGCAGATAAGTAGACTAAACTAGATTAAGTGAGTGTGCTGTGCAATAATAATGCAGTGGTGTTTTGCAGAAATTTGCAGAATTTGATTTTGCCTAGTATGTATAAAATGTGTGCTGATTATGTGCAGAAAGTATTTTGTGCGAATAAGTAAATGTGCAGATTTAGTGGGACGTACAAGAATTACTTATTAAGCATGCACATTATTTTTGTGACTGACATGCAATCCAAACTCTGACGCAAGAATATTAAAGTTATGCAATGTGGACCCAATAGAATTGCAGCAGGTTATTATTAAAGTGCTTAATTAAGGCAATTTTAGCGAGTTGTGTGCAATTCTCATTCTAGGATTAAATTTTGCGTGCAATAATGTTCAGTAGGTGAATTTAGATTGGTGACTTATGTGTAGTTTTCATGATTAAATCCTATCGCGATTTTGTTAGCTTTGTACTTAATTATTAATCCGTTTAATTAATGTATAACTAATTAGTGTGGTATGCTACTATTTAATTGTGGTCCAATGTGTTAATTGTTACTCAATATCATTAATTATTTTTAAATAGTTTTACAAAATGAAAGCAAAAAATGAATTTGCATTTTCTCCTTACCGTTCTGGCTCTATCCAAAAGTGTAAGATTTTCCGCACTGTAGGTAAGTTTGGCAGCCTTTTGTGTTTGGAGAAGGTCGAAATCTCGATTGGTTTTCAGTCTCTCATAAATCGCACTCGTGGAAGGGGCACGGGTCAGCCAGGCTCGATATTCTGCTGAGGTGAACACACTTGGAGTTGAAGCATCATCATCATCATGTGGTGAATTGCTCCCCCCTGACAAGTGCAAGTGCGGCAGGGTGTGCCCTTCATTTCATTCGACATGCTCACAACCAACCAAATTATAGTACTAACTAATACATATATAATAAGAGGTATAGGAGACAGTAAAAGAGAAAGTTGGAGGAGAAAGTTAAGAGAGATAGACAGGGACAGAGAAAGCGTTTTTAGTGATGAAATGAGATGGGCAAGGACCCTCTCTTTGTAGAATAGGCGAGACAGAGGACATTTAAACAACAATTTGGCCCGTTTAAGACGAGTGGCGCGGCGTCTACGAGACCGGAAATTAGTTTTCACACATACACTTTCTTTCTTGGAGAAAGTAAATGTTTGCGATGCAATGTGAAAGTTTTTATTTTATCTGACACAAACGACGCTTTAAATGGGAGGACAATTTAGTCAGTTTTTTTCTACTGGGGTGTTCTCGTTTTATTATCTATGTTTTTTCTTGTTTTTTATTATGGGACAAATAAATGTCTCATAAATGACAAGATGCTGATGAAAAATTGGAAATGAGTAAGTATAAGTTAAGAGGCTTTTCTATTTAGGATGACTTATTTTTTGGGTTGTGCTACTTTTGGAAGAGGGTTCTAATCCTAAATAATTATGGTGAGGGTAATAAAAAGGGAAAGGAGAGATTATTATTATAAAAATAGAAATAAGGAATTACAGAAATAAATAAATAAATAAGAATTGTGTAGAGGAGAAAGTATAGAACGTGCAAAAAAACTATATAGTAAAAAAGAATTACAGTGACAGAAGAAATTCTACACACAGAAAGCATTTTTTGATACAATTTGCAAACTTTCACTCAAAATATTTTGTGGATTGTGTTTCCAATTAAAAAAGGAAGATAAAACAATTCCTTCACAAAATAAAAAAACAATATTCTTTGAGTGAAAGTTTGTCAAGAAAGAAAGAATAAAGTGAAAGTAGTTGTAAATGAAACGGACCTCGTTCCCGACGAGGAGTAAGCGGCATTTCCGGAGCGGAGAGAGCACCATCACTTTCATCTTGAGAATCCATTCCCGCCGCGAGAAGGAGGGCGCGACGACCTGCAGCTGCGCCAAGGTCCACGGTGCCCCGCTTGTCGAAACGGACGTTGTGTTTTCTCCCGCCACGACCCCGAATTAAGTCGCGGGGTAAGGAATTGCTGCGCCCATTTGTTAGACCGAGCGATCTTCTTGTTGCAGCGGGAAGGGCGGAGCGAATTGGGTAGTTCATGGCTTCAGAGTCGGAGGCGTAGTCAAGCGGCGCTTTTCTGCGGGAGGGCACCGCGCCGAGGCGGGAACTCATACCTGAAAAAAGAAAGCGGGAATTTTGAATATTTGAAATTCATTACAGTATTTTATCGCCTTTGCTACAACCAATCTACAGTTGCGATTTATATATATAAATTCGCGAAATTTTCCATTTTGGCATTGTCATTTCACAATGTGCTAAATAATTGGCAAGCTCCTTTTGAAATAATGAAACCTGTAGAAAATAGATCTGTCACAAGTCCTCATTCTAATTACTGACAGTAACATAGAAAGTAAGTGAGTGCGATAGAAAGATGTATGTTCCCGTGGCAGAGTGATGGACAGACGGGCACTTTAGACTTCACACAAAATATTGCAACACTGCCATACTACCCGGATGGTTAGACAACCCGGGAAATAAGGTAAGCAAAAGTGACATTGTCTATCCGGTTTGGTTTAAAGGTACATCGCAAACCCATTACTCCAACTTTCACCTAGACGGACAGATAGAATCTTTCATTTTGTGCGAATTTAAATCGCATGTCTATCTGTACATTTGCGAATTATTTGCAGTAGTTGAGCAATAATTGCAACCTCATTCTGTCTGTTAATAAATTGAATTAAATTTATACGACCAATAAGAGAAGCTAGGTGTCACTCAGTCAAGTTAAATTACAGATTTTTATCGCGAAAACTGTTTTTATTAAACTATGTTAACTATTTAAACTATTTTTCAAAATTCTT
>JAQFZJ010001175.1:0-12134 GCA_034695645.1 Folsomia fimetaria
CATTTCTTCGCCGAGTCATTTATTCTCGGTCATTTATTCGCGAGTCATTTCTTCGGAGTCATTTATTCGGTGTACCGTGGAAACTGCTGCTTACATATTCCCCTTTCTCGCTCAACTTGTTAGTTTACTTGGTGAAGAATCAGTAATTTTGAATGACTTTGCGAAGCTCGAAATAGGAATAAAGAATTTCAGTTGAATTCTATGCAGCTAGTGAATAAATTGTAGATAGCGTTCACCCAAGTGGAGAAAGTTGGCGAGAAAATGGTAAAATCTGAGGTAAAATAAAAGAACTTACAGAGAACATAAGATCTAAACATGACGAGGCCAATACAGGAATTACAATACATGTCCATCACATGCAAATTCAATACATAGAGCAACATTCATTTTAATCCATACGAACATATTGTAAAGCACCAACATTCTCAACATGTAATTTAATGCTAAAATTGAATGAGCGGCGAAAGCAGCTCTGTTTCCAAAAAATGTAGTACAGATTCCATATTTGAATTTTGGTAAAAACAGAGTTAATGTACGATGCATGTATTGTCTATTTAGATTTACACTAAAGGAAAGAGGTCCTTTTACATTAAATGTAGTGTTCTCCGACGTTAAAAACTGTCGTTTTCGTTTTCATTGCATCATCTTGAGTGAGTAAATATAAATAAAATATGTAGTACGGATCAAGCACGTATTATCTTATTTGTACAGGCCTTTGAAAAATATAATCCGGGATTATTCCATTTCCTCACGAATTTATTAAATTTTTAAAATAAGGAACAAGGCAAAGGACGACGTGTATTGCATTGTGTAACACTTTTGCGAACTTACTCGTATACATACATAGTATATGTTCTGCATTCTGTTGGTTGAGTAGGAGAATTTTCGTAGAAGAAAATGATCAATGTCTCTAATGCGTCAACGTCGCACATCGTCCAGCTGCAATTATGAATGACTAACATCATTTTCAACCTTCAGTAAATTAATGCTAACAGCGTGTTTAATTAGCAAGTAAGGACTAACCTAACCACTAATGAACAACAAACAAAATGAAACGGTCACAGTACTTGTATGTGCAAATTTTAAGTTGGCAGTCTTAATGTCCACCTTGTCTTAACCTTAAATGACAGCATGCAAACAATATGACCACGATATTCTAAACGTCATGCCTTCTTGAGTCACGCTGGAAAAGTTCAAATTCTCTTCTAATACATAAAACATGCATTCGATAAAGATATTTCGTGTTGGAATAATCCAAATCGTACTCTGATGAGTTACTTCAGCTAATTTATGCCATGGGCGGAATGGCAAAAGTATTCTGAGAATGTTTTCTTTGCAAAACATGAATGAATGAGTTTGCCAGAGGTTAACTTTTGAAAATAAAAGTTTAATGTAAATTGCAAATTGTAATGTGGCAGGATGGGATGAGTTGGCTTCTTTTAGGAGCTGATTTTCATCCAGAAGCAATAAAATAACTTTAGTCATTAAAATAAAGTATCTAATTAGTGAGTCAGTCAAGGATAATTATAAATATCGTTTAGAAAAGGACCAACTTTGTAGTTCAGCCATGTAGTTTTACAATTGTTCTGGATATCAGGACGAGATTTTTTTTAGATTGAGACACTTTGTATTACATGTTGTATTTGATTATAAGTATTCTACAGTTTTCTTGTGAGTGAAATAATCAGCAATAAATAAAAAAAAGTTAGTATCAATAAATAAAATATCCCAATCACGCAATACATTTGGCCTTAAGTTAAATTACCCTATATTTCAGATGAAGCTTGTGAAAATAATAATCGTTATTGCATTCGTGCTGTTTCAAAATGATGCAGAATCTGTTCCAACTACTACGTCAAGTTTAGATCTCAAAAATGGTATATTTTGAATACTCATTCCAATATTACACCTTATCTGGATACCTGAATTGATTTAAATACTCCTAATATCACGTTACTCTTATACATAGAATCAACTGCAAGCACTACCCCAACTCCTAGCGACAGCAGTGAGGAAGGAACAAGCACAGATAACAGCAAAAATGAAGAAGGCGTGCTGATCATATTCGACAAGAGAGACAACAGCTCAGACACGGATTTAGGCGATGGTGACACAAAAGGGATTTCCGTATCCAAACGCGAAACGGATCGACTCAGCCAGTCGAATAATGATAAAGATGAAGATGACAAGGGTAATAATGAGTTGATGGCCTGAGCCCCAGAGAAATTCCTCCAATGAATTTGCATGTGATTAAAATCCTTTGACTTTGACATTTTCACGGCGTAATGACAACCACAGTCTTGCTGAGGTTACCAGCTTTGATCACCACAATTTTAACCGACTGGATAAGAACATGCATAAGGTGGAAGGTGGGTGGGTCGGTAGGATGGCAGAAGGTGAAGGTGGAGGAATGTTAAATTAATGGTGTAGGAGAGGGAGAGAGGGATGGATGCTTTGTGGCATATTTCTCTCTGTCATTCAATTTCATTCTAAGCACAATAGTCTCATTATCACTCCTTACTATAGACTGAATCTGAACCATCTTTTATTTTAATAATTGATTGAATGACACTTAAAATTTCTATTACGAGAGATCATCTTCAAACATATTTTGCAAATATTTTATCCTTGTAATCTGCTAGGATTTGAGGAAGGTGACACAAAGGAGAGATACTGGCTTTGGCTTTACTCCATATTTGCATAACCGTCTTCAAAATCTTTGTAGCCTAAGGTTTGATACAAGCTTTATTTGAAATTAAACTATTTTAATCTTGCAGCTTCTGGTGATGAAGACAACTTCAATTCAACTTCAAAGGAGACGACTTCTTCAAATTCCAGTTCCACCCCTGAAATCATTCTTGTTCCATTCTTCCGACCTCGACCATTTCTAATTGACATAATCATCTTCCGAGTCAACGATACAAACTTTAATCAAACAGGTATGATGCCCCTATCATCATCTAATTAACGTCACTAGAGTTTTGTCTGTATCATCCGCCCACATCCATCAAACCCACACTGCTTGATATGTATCTGTCTGGATGATATTATTGGAAATTTTCAATATCATATCAAGTTATGCAATACTAATTTGCATAAGACTTTTCTTTTTTGATCCATTATTTGATGTAATTTTAGGTGGGAAGTTTAATACTAAGAAATTTTAACGAAATTAATTATTCTATGTACATCTATCCGCACTTTTTACTTTATCTTCATTCATATTTGGCTTTTTGAAGTACCTACTCCCACTGCCTTGAGTAAATAATGCCTCGTGTTCACCCTTTAAACATTTCTTAAGCAAACAAAGTGAGAGAGAGAATTTTGAGAATAATTACTGATGTGAGGCCCAGGAGTGAGATCTCTCCTTCTTAAATACAGCGAGAAAGCTGCTATTTAATTTTAACTCTTTCTTGTTTGTGTGTCAAAGATCATTTCCCTATTTTAACTTGATTACTCGTCTTTCCCAATGGAGACAATGGTTGAGTGCATGGGTGTGTATATCCTTCTTTTCTCATATAGAGCGTCCTACTCATCTCATTTCACTTTCCAAATTACAGACCCACACTTTCCATCGCACTCTGGTGGGCAGGGAGTTGGACATTCTAAGCCCATTAATTCAGATGAGGATTCTACTGGTGGCTCTACAACCACGGCCCAGGACATCACCTCCTCCTCTACTTCCAGCCCAGACAATGATATGAGTACCCGGAAGTTAAGTTCCTCAGAAGAAGTGACCCATACCCCTTCTTTTGGCAAAAACAGCTCCTCTCAACTCACCCATAATAGAGGACGACGTGATACTATTTTCTCTCATTTTACTAATAACTCCCAAACCACCACCTCCAGCATAGACGATGATGGTAAGATGGAGAAAGAACCAACTTTCTCTTCCTCGGATTCCAACAATAACGACAACCAGGATAACGCAAACTCCAGCTCCGTGTCCACTTCCCCCACTCCCAGTTGGATGACAACAGGAACAATTCTCATCCTGTCTGCACTGGAGACTAATAATGGGAGTACTGAGAACAATGAACCCCAATTTGGAGTTGGTCCTGGAACGAACGAGGAAAGTGACAAGAAGTCAACGATGGACACAACTCCAAACACCACCACCACTGCAAACCCAGTGATTTCTATCTTTATGGAAATCATTCAGTATGGCGAGAACGTCACAAAGGCCCTTTTTGGGAAGGTGGACGACAATAATAATGCAAATTCCAAGAGGAGAAATCACTTGGAATCATCTGGAGCTGGTAATGATGGTAATGATCATGATATGGGTATTTCCCATACAACTGGCTCCAATTTCACTACCATCACTGCTTTCACTTTATTCCCTCCACTCCTCTCGTCCTCCACCAGTTCCAATCAAAATTCCACTAACCACAACTTGCACCCACAAAATGGATCGGATTCACCCGTCCAGGAAAAGTGAGCATCAATTGCAACTTTAACTGCGATGGACCAACTGCGGCAATAGTAATCCATCAAGTAGTCCATATGTCGATATATATATACATATACCACCTCCCTTCCTTTTGTTATCAGTCTTTGACTATCTTGGATGGAAATTCCCAATCCGAGGCTAAAATCTGTTCTTGAATTTAGAATTGAATTCCTTTCGCTTTTCTCACACAATGCATTGCTTTCTTATTCTTATGCGGCGTCAGGTACGTTCATATACCACCAACAGCAACCAACAATGGCGAATGACGACAAAACTTTCACTTTGAGGAACACAACTACTAAACTTAACTTTTGAATGCTTGAGAAGATAAATTTCTTCGTTTGAATCGTTTTGTACTTGTGTTACATCCCCACTTGGTGCGGTATGGCGTTGTCTGCTTGGGTTGGATTCATTCTCGATCTGCCGTTTAGCTTGGCTTCTTCTTCAAGAGACTTTCGCTTCCTTGAGTCCACACCAAAAAGACGAAGAGGAAACGAACAATTTGACTCGAGTATTCCAAGAAACTCTTGAGAGAGAGGGAAGCGAAAAAGCGAGGTTCCAACAATTCCAGCCAAACTTAACTAAATCTTCTCAAACTTTACTTTGTAATCCTTAACTCATTCCTTGAACAACTCTTCAAGTGTTCGATTAAAGGCTTCCACCAACCAAACAAGTGTGGGACTGGCAAATGTCTGTTTCTTTGTGTAAAATGCGCGTTTAGTTATTGGGTGTGAATTCAAGTTTTTTTACAAGAAATATAATCAACTCTGATTCTATAAAACTATGCTTACTTACAATAAAAAATGTTATCATTCCTATAATAGGTTACGTTTTTTCTGGAAACATGTCATATATGTGTATCAAAACCTTGGATTTTATTAATTGAATTTTTCTCCTGCTCATCTAATTAAATAACTGATCCACGTTATGATTGTAGAAGAAGATTTGTGTCTCATATTATTGCCATACCACATACTATCCATATTCTACATTACATAGCAGATTTGCAGCTTTGAAAGGTATTTAATTTAACCAAGACCAAAGCATTACACAGGCGTATGTCAAGTTGACCCGTGCCTTATAGAGTCCTTGTGTAAAATCCTTGCGATCCGAGCTCTTAATGTGCGATGTATGTAAAGTGGTAAATATTAATAACACTAAAGTCATTGCCATTATTCAAGTGATTACAAAATTTGCATGCAAGTTTAACAAACAATAATTCCATTTAGCATGCATGTTGTTTAAAATCAGACTCAATTATAATCTTGACTTTAAAATAATTTAGTTTATTTGCAAATGATTTCACTTTAATTTTAGTTTAATTTAGTTCAATCTTCATATGTGGTGAGAAACTGATTGGCTTTTCGTGTACTTATTGTTTACAGTGAACACAGTTTCAAATCAACCGTCGTCTAATATCCAAACTTTATTCAATTTAGATTATTTAAGTAATTTCAAGTGAGGGGACACTTAGACGATCCCCCCTTTTCGCTCTTATTCAGATTCAATACATTATGCCATGTCATATGATTGGTCTTTAGAGTGACTTCTCGAAGCAGATAAAACAGCTTGCTCATCCTTATGTATTGTATACGATTAGTGGATGAAGGAAGAATGAATAATTCAAGGTTTGAGTCAGTCAGGAATAAACAGTGCTTATCATTATCACGCCACTCTCTCTAATGCAGCTACAAGAACAATCAGCTCATGCAAAATAATTGAAGTTGGCTACAAAACAAGCAAATGGACAAAAGCGTACTTTTCCATCTATAGCTCAGGGTCAATTAGCATTTCAAATCTGTACTAATGATACACACCTTATCCTGTCAATATGTTTCAAATACTATAGTGTTATAAAGCAAGCGCTTAATTTCATAGCTTATTTTGACAACGACTTTACATGTTCAAGTCTGAAATTGAATGTAAGCTTAAATTTATATTTAGGTTTATTATTGGGTGCCTCCACAGTCGCCTCCAATTGGGATCTTTGGTAGGAAAAACAACGAATTATTGACCTTCCCGTTGTATCAGGCTACTCGTACACATGCAAAATATTATGCAGAATGTTGGTTTATCCGAAGAATTTAATTTATACAGTTTTGTTTTCCGGATGTGAGTGCGAATACGGCACCGGTGATGAGTGAAAGGATTGGTTTAGTTGAGCCGAATGTACTACTTTAGTGATCGCTCTCATTGTACTGTAAAATTTGATTTTGCAAGACACGACGACAGAAATCGGCAACAAAGGAAAGAGAGAAGCCATGCTAATCCCATTTGAACTGGAGACCAACAATTGTTCAGAGTATTCTCTTTGTGGTGGAAGTGTCATTCGTCTCTCATTTATATTTAGTTAAAATAACAATAAAGGCCTGCTTTCCTGAATCCACGCTTTTCCTTCTGTTCCAGTATCTTGTCTTAATCTCCATTCAGTCTAAAATGCCTTACTCTACTTGCAACATAGAAACGGGACAATATAACTGTGTAGGTATGCGGTAAGCAGGTTGATGCGTGTATGATTTCAAACCAAACCAAACTATGCATGGGATTATTTGCCCACAAATTTTGACTGAACCAGGTTTGTTATCAGTGTTTACTTTACTTACACGCAAAACCGCACGTTCGACAGGATTTCCTTTCGACGTTTGACGTTCGGATTATGAATTGAGGTTACACATGTGAATAAAGATATGAATAAAAAGCGGAGATGTGTGGCACTGACGAGATGAGTCAAACAATGTAACAAAGGAGAATGATGGGTGACATTTAAGCATTCCTAAAATTTGAGGGACAAACATCCCTCAAATCCCCACAACAATTTATTGAAAACAGTTTGTGTGTCGGAAATTCTTTTGTACGATCTGCCAACAACTGGCAATCTTATTCAATCTAATGTCAGTGATGTCGGGAATATCCGTAATACTTACAGATGGTCATGTTTTCTCTTGTAGTGGTGAAATTTATACCAGGTTTAATTGACACGAAGGTATATAGAATCGTATCGTGTTATCAATCAATTGATAACTTTATCCCATCTTTTTCACGGAATCAACCTCAACCCGCATCTCACTTAACCAACAAAATGATGAAATGAGTGCTCACCCGCTCATCCTCCTCACTTTCACACGTCTGTCCAAATAAAAGTTGTCTGATGTGACATGGCAAAGTATTAATTTATTATGAACAAGAGGATGCTGTAGACCAAAAGGGTGGAATGCATTAGGGTTGTGCTCATTGGATGGTGGAGAAAGTGAAAGCAATCAAAAAAGAGAAGATTCAAAGTTTTATAAGACATAACCTGCACACAACGTACACAGTGGTGGTGGGGGTTGAGCTGATTGACGTCGTACGCACAGCTTGTCACTAGCACTTACTAACGATTCCACACCCTTCACAACTGTATTCCCCCATTGAATCTTTGTGTGTACGGCATCTTCATTCAATTATGGTTGTTCGTTTCAGTCATCGCGTATGGTTCGTAATAATGCGACAAAATCAATATGTTTTATGAACGTAACCTTGTCTGATTGTATGACCATTGCCACATGGGATTCGTCATCTACTACCCGTTTGTTCAGATTTATTTTACTTCGCTCAATTTGCTGGAAAAGGGTGTCTATAAAATTTTTGTTTCCATTTGTTTGAATTCAGATGATGTTGAAAACGGTAAAGGAGACAAGAATGATAAGAATTTTGACAAGCAATGGAGGAACGCAGGATGACAGTGTAGAAAATACACTCTGAAAATAACGATAAGTGGGAAATATGACGCCATAAAGTGCAGTGGACTGAACCAGTTAAGTGTCCTTTGTGCTTATTTAAGAAGCATTGTCCTTCTTATACTACCTCACATTCACCTTGAAGAAAGAATCATGCCGTATTTCCGGTACTTGTACAATTCATTATGTACAATTATTAGAAACAATTCTCAATTTTAAATTACAGGTAGAATATTCTTCATGGACAGACTCAAAGGAAATAACTGATTTAGGCCATACATGCATATTTTATCTCCCACTAACTAAAATGTGTAGATACATAGTTTGGAATGGAGCTTATTGCAAAATGAATTTAGTCACACCAAAGCTGGCCTTCTATTGTACTTACTATAGTTCGAATTATTTCGCAATGGAGCATGTAATGATCAAAGTGACCTGACTAACTCAATTGTGTGACTTACTAGAGAATAGAATTAAATAAAATGTCGATTTCAATTATTTTATAACCTTATTCTCATTTATCGCTACTCATTGTACAGTCATTATAGTCCAAAATTGACGTCTTTGTTCAAAAGTCACAGTCTAAACGATACCGGAATCATCCCACTTCTAAAACTTAATGAGACAGGAGAAATTCCAAAAATATGTCAACGTTCATTTCCCACATGGCTGGTCTGTCTGGTCGACCCCAGCATTGGAAAGAAGTAGAAGAAGAAGAAAGTCGTGCGGAAATGAATGCATGCGGATGAGCTCAGCTCTTCACCCGCCTTTTGTAATAAAAAGTATTAAAGCCCGTCGCTTTCATTCTTTTACTTTCTCATGGTTCCATCTTCATCTAAAACAAAAAAAATCATCTCCCTCAAAAACGGTCACCCACCTCCTACTTACATTTCCTCCATTCCTCTTTGTGCGTATACTGCTGCTGCTACTTCTCAAATAAATCATACATACGCTTAACAATGAGAGAAAGAAGTTATGATTATGACGACTCTTGTCTTGTCGCTCTCCTTTTTCTTCCTTTGCGCTGTCTTCTCCGTTAAACAAAACAAAAAAGCAAGGCAATAAAATGAAAGTATGAAATACTTTGTGGTTCTGTGTCTGCTTATTCTGCTGGATCTTTCATCTCATCACCACCACCACCACCGCACTCACCAAAAATGTTGACTTGGATCTTGGATGATGTCATGCCCCAGCAAAATAAGACACGGGATGGGATGAATGAGGACTGAAAATGAAATGCAACTAAATAGCTAACATAACTTCTTTGCCCAGCTTCTCCGTTTATGACTGCATTATTGTGGTTTCTTCCTGGTATAAATTAAATGCTCCTGTGGTTTTCCTGCAGTTGGGGCAGAAATTGGAGATGTGTAGGCAGGGAAGGACGACGAGGGAGAGAAAGTTCACTCTTAACCTTTAACATTAGGGGAGCTGTTGAGCGGCACATAACTCATCTCACTTCCCAGTAAATAAATGAGGGGTCGTGGGGCACATCATTTCTTAAGGGATCTCGGCTTCAACTAAGTAAATGGACAAATTTAATTCTGACTTATACCAAAACCATGCAATTCCGTGGACAGGAGACAATTTCCTCCAAGCCCAGTGAAATTGCAATCAAAAGCTAACACTTCAAATACTTGATTTAATTTGTTTGCACGCATATTATCTTGATTCTAAAAATCCCTAAAAAACTAGAATCGCTTTGGTGCATGCAATTAAAATATCGAAAAAACACACACCTAAATGTTTACGTCAACGGTGATATTTAAAAAATTATTTGTGCATTGTATATTGAATTGTGTGCACCAAATGATTCGACTAGTAGTTAACATTGATTATTTATGTCCGTCAATCCTCGTCTATGACGCAAAAGAATATACTCGTACATTATTCTCAATTATTCTAAGAACAGTAAATTTAACATTAATGGCTTGTCATACTCAAATATTACAAAGAACAATGAATATAATCATGCATTTATTCTTCTTAACTTTCTTTAGTTTAGTTTTGGTGTATAAGTGTCTAAAGTTAATCTTAGATATTAAAATGAAGTTTTATATGAATACTTCAGAGCGTGAAGTTGAAAGTTCCTCTGTGAGTAAGAAGGAGTGGTGGACTTTATCTCGTATGACTTTGGTTAGAAACAGTTTTTCATAAATTAATGTGCGAGAGTTTTCTATCCTCAACTTTATGAACTCCTTCAGTGTTGGTCGGTGGTGGTGGTAGGATAACAGAGTAGAAAGTGAGTGAAACTTGTCCTTCTGTAGATGAAAACTATAAAACTTTAATGAATGTCTTTCCGACCTAGCATGCGAAAATGAAGGAAGATCATTATTCTAATATAACACACTTAGGTCTCGCGTAGTGATGCTTGTGCAATTTTTTTTTTGATCCATTCTTTACCACTCAATATTTAAAATTCTATTATAGGTTAAGCTTATTTGAACCTGGAGTTCCTTGTTTGACGTATTTAAATACTTTCACTCAAATTTTAAGTCTGCCAGGTGATAATAAGTAGTTTACCGTTATTCATACAAATCTTATCCATAAATTTTCTTTCAATTTCGTAAATTATGTACTTATGTACATTCACTACAATGTTTTAACATACAGATCTGTACACAGATATTGTATTAAATAAATTGTTCTATATACATTTCGCGGATGAAAACGAAAACCATAAAATGTGCACAACTTTAAACTCATTATCACATCTTCATGTTTCACCATTACTTAAAAGCTTCTTATTCAAGTCGAGGATGGAGCCCATTGATAACATCAGGACAAAGTCTCAATCCAATGTTTTCTTTCGCGTACATTTTCCCATTATGTGAAGCGCGTTGGACCATAAAATAAAGCTTTCTTTGGTAACGATTATACAAGAATGAGACCCACTTAAAGTACAGAATTTACTCGTATTGTCCTCAAAATGGATGCAAACATACCACCACAACTAAATCAGTGTTTGCAGAATTCCTTGAACATGTAAGAGAACACAATAATACTGGGACAGTTTTGCTTCTTGGATATCGGACAGAAGGAAACATTTGGCTGAAAAGCATTTTATAAGTGTAGTATTAGGTCACTATACAATTCCAGTTGGTTGCAAAAGGAACCGATTCTCTGTGAACTGTTACCAACAATGCTTTCCTTCAACTTATTTTCTCGCCGTCATCTGAATGTTTGCTTAGTTGGGGGAACCAAGTTTCATATAAAAACGATAAAGGATCCAATAAATTTGTCTTTTTTATTGTCTTGCAGAGTGAAAAATTGTCTTCCAAAAATGATATTACGCTCTGCTTGCTCTCCGCCATTCATCCTTTTCCTCATTGCATTCCCCACTTTCTCCAATTCAACTTAATTCCTTCAAACTTGGACCAAACTAAACTGCTTCATTGTTATACTTTAAAGATTCTTTTACATAATACCAACCAAATAATACATTCGTCCAGTTCTATCTAGATAAAATTGTGAACAAGGGATTGCATTGGTTCTGTGTGTTCCATTCATGCTACACATTTCAAACTTCACTTTAGCAAACTCTTCTGAACAAAGTTTTTGCTTCATTATTTCCGCTAAAAGTTGAAATGGTTTCAAATACGATGTTATTATATATTTTAGTTTGTGTTGATTGAGATATGCGAAGGCCTAAAATGAACCCAACGAGTTAACATCGAAACTTATTAAGCTTTTTACACGATAAATTAGAAATTTCCTCTCACATGCGAGTACATTTTCCATGTATAAGATCTAAAACAACTCTGAAAACAATCTAATTTATTTGAAAGAAATAGGAACATCTGAGTTCTTTTTGCCAAATAAAAGAAGAAGAAAAAAGAACGAAAGAACACCCCATTTTGGCTTCAATGCTAGTAAGTCAAGTTATCTATATACCTAGTGGTAGCATAAGTAATAGGACAAGAGTAATTGACTGTAGTATTAACGGAATTTTTTAAATGCAAAAAAGA
>JAQFZJ010001176.1:0-12133 GCA_034695645.1 Folsomia fimetaria
CCATTCCATTTCAGGCTCCATTCCAATAACTTGATAAACACATAACACATTTCCCAAAGTGTACAAAATTCCAAAATCATGCCTGGGAAATGTTATTGATGCTTCAAAGTTCTTCATAATTTCTGATTCCTGCAAAATTGTGACCAGAATTATGCGCACATTCAAAGCCAATCGATTCCTGTCATATTTATGTTCTCCTGCCATAATCCATTCTGCAATGCTTGGAGTGCTGGAGGTGGTGTGTTTCTGAGAAGTAAAATAATGGACGGGAAACAAGAGACTGATTCTGCAGTCAGAATATTCTCGGAGTTTGGATGGATCTTTGATTTGGAGATTTATATGGTTGGTGGAGATTGTAAAAGGATTCTGGGATAGAGGAGGTGGTTGAATGATGTGAGATTGGACACCGTCATGTACAATTTTAACCTCACAATTTTTTATATCTTCCAGCAATTCAGTGACAGATATTAATGTGGCGACCGAAGTGGTGTTAAGAAACAGCAGAATTGCGAATCGCAACCAAATTCGCAAATTAAATATTGGCATTGTGAGAATGTAATGCAAAACGGATAGATTTGCAACTGCTGTGAATGATTTTCTTTTATGTACGTGAAACTCATACATTGGTGAGCATAACAGTGAGAATTTAAATGTCGGGCTTATTTAATAATTCATGAGGTAAGCTTTTTCTCCGGTTTTGAATAATTAATGCATTCGGCACCAATTCCATTAGCTTGGGAATATCTCTTGATTATTTATAGTTGAATCTACCTGCTTTAATTATTTTCTCTATTTTCTATTGTTGTTCGAGATTCGGAATTGATTGTAATTCCTGACGTAAGTTTATGATGCCATCCTGTCAAGTGGACTAAAGAACACATTCTACAATCAAATTCATGCCCAAAAAAGGATAGAGTAGGATATTTGTAATGGTTGGAAGAATTGAGACAGGACAGTGCCAAAAAAGGCTCAATTCTGTTTTCCGTTAATTTTGGGCCCCTTGCCTTGATTTTCCTTGGAAATCTCTGGGCCCCCATTTTGAGGGAGTGGTAGTTTGTTGGTTGGTGACATAATTTTTCAATAATGCATTTTATTTGGGCGTTAAAAATGGTTTGCATGCATTTATCCTGTCATTAACTTGTGTCGTGTCGCATTACCATAATATTAAGATGTTATGTTAGCCCATTAATAAATTATGACAAGCTACTACGTTTCCTAATAAGATCCAAGATAATCCAAGCGAGAATCTTCATCTGTATGTAGAAATGTTCCTTGTGAATAAACATAACTTTTAAACATTCTTAATGGCCTATTTTACTGATAATTAATTATTTCCGTAGTCATGCAGCTAAGTATTATTGAGCAGTAGTCTCACTAACGCAACAAATTCACCAACAAACAACTATTGATAAAGTCTAAAACTTATTTTTTATTTTTGTGTTATTCTTCTAATAAAATGCTCTGCAAAAGTAGTGCGCTTGAGGTTGGATTTAAAATCAAAAGTCCACTCGTTTTCATTGACACAATAACGATATAGGGAGCAATTGATTAAGGGACGCGATTTTATTTTTTTTCACTGCAAATAAGTTCCAACCCCGGTGACGGTTATATAAGTATCAACTCAATGCCTGGTTGCTCAAATCTTTAGCAAGGATGCATATAGTTAATGGAACATTGTAATCGCAACGGTATATTTGCACATGTCAACTGTAATCTGACACACAAGTTAACTGGATATTTTACAAGAATTAAATTTAATCGACCTCCTGAAGAGAGGAAACCTACCTCCTATTTACATTAAAATTGCCAATATGAAACTACCTCCTAAAAATTAGAAACTATATCGCGTTTATTCGCCTTGATCACATAATTGGATAATTTCATTAAGCTTAAAATAGTCGTAAAAGCAGAGGCGAACATGCATTCAGCATCTAGAGGTGACTTGAAACATGTCAATTTCAATTATGTGGTTCGATGTATTCACTGTTAGAGAAAGACCTCTTATGAATGCCCTTTTGACATGTACATTCCAGCGTCATGAAATATATTTTTGCGCAAATGTCCTTGGAACCAGAGATGAGTATATTGGCACCACGTTTCAAAATAACCGATAAATGTACGGAATTTGTGGAATTCACGTTCCACTTTTTGGAGGTAATTTCCATTTCATTCGAGGTGGCCAAAAACGTTAGGAGGCACTTTCATATTGGCAGTTTTAATAGTAAATTGGAGGTACCTTTTCATTATTCAGGGGGTCGATTAAATGGATGCCATTTTAAAAACCCATACAATATAATATTTATGAAATACAATATGCAGTATAATATAGTATTTCAGCATATGTAGCGTAACAACAATTAATTTTATTGAAAGAAAACATTAGTTTTTAAACCATAGGACAATAAGATTCATACAATAACATTCCAACCGATAATGCATATGTAGATACATATGTATACAATTTCTAAAACTGCAAGAATTATGGAACCTACGATATACGAGATAAATATATATATATCCTACATATATCTCATTATTTATTTGGAGGTGACAATCATATCCAACTCCACATTTCTCCACTTTTCCAACAACACTTCCTTCTCTTTCGTCATTTGTCTCTCCTCCTCAACAACTTTGAGATTAACCCTCTTAATAAACTTCTTAAAAATCCCCACAAAATAAAATTGTGCCACCCCGTACAAAAGATAGGTTGCATTATTCACATCAACTGAACCCCACTCCCTAACAAATTGATTCTTCGACGTTAAGGGTTCCCAAACCCAATTATAAAACAATATGAGAATGAGAAGAATCTGCCAATAGACAACGTTTGAACAGAATTTCGCAACCTTTGCCAAACCAATCGCCCACTTGTCCCCACCTGCGAGAGAAGCGAGGAAGGCGAAGACTCCAGAGCAAGTGACGTAAACCCCCATTCCAAACAGCGCTATAAATGACGGTTTATATTTTAGACTGTCCTCATTGAAGCTGGGCTTCCCTTGATTGCTTCTGTCCAATTTATTGAGGCGGATGGCAGTTTGGAAATTGACGACAAATAGATAACAACCCAAAACCTAGAAAAATAGGGTAATAAATTTTATATAAATCCAACAATTCATTGAAATACTTAAAAACACTTACCACATTCAAAATACCAATAAGGTTAATTGGAGCGTGTCTATTTAATAGAGACATTTTAAATTGAAAGGGTCGATGAAGAAATTAGTATTCTGGAGATATTCACCTCATCGACAAAGAAGGTAGTATGTGGAGTAAGTGTAGTATGTGGAATGGGAATATTGAAACGAGGTAAAAAGCCAACGAGTTATTTAAGGATTTAGAAAGTAAGTTAACCTAGGTGACGACGAGGTTATAAGTTTGGCTTCTTCCAAGAATTTCACTCTTTAGATTTAACCTTGTAAGGTCACTATGCACTTTTGGTGGTTGAACATAAATATGATTTGGTTATAAAATGGTAGGATTAAACGTTAGCATTAAGATTTGTGATGGTCCTGATTGTGAAATTAAACTGCCAATAATAAAGGACGACCTACGACCTAAAAATAAGGAATATACGTCCAGCTAAATCTTTTGGAATATCGCTAGTGTACATATTTCACTCTATTATTTATATATGAACTATTATTTATATATGAAAATGGTGGTAACCTGTGCTTGTATTGCAGATATTAATGTTACTATTGTGATCGAGACGGATATAGAATTATAAATATATCAGCACGAGAATTTGTGTTGGAAATGTTATCACACACATACAATATCAACATTTTTTAACAGAACAAATTAGTAGCTTCACGTTCCTATAATTATTCGTATTGTTAATTATCTGTTATCTCTAATCGATATAAAAACATTCCTTTCATCTAGTTATCTACATCAAAATCTTCGTTCAGCTCATGCAGATCAAGTTTACCGTATGCGAAAATCAAAAATGTCGCACAGAATAGAATAGTAAAAAACTGGCTGGGTCACAGCTTCTTCTTCCTTTCTTCTTGGATGATAATGAATTGAATTTCTTCACCCATTCTACATGAATTTATTTGTTGTATCATTTAATAATTTTTTATTGCATTCCTTTTCGGCACGGTAATGAGTGGATGAGGTTAAAGACGACAGGAAACGAAATCATTCGATTTAAATCCATGCATCATGTAATTTAATTGAAGGTCACACTTCTAAAAGAAGAAAAGTAGATACGTTTCCTTTACCTAATCTCATATTTAAATGAATTAATAAGACAGTTGTTCCCACTTTCGATGTGAAGTAAAGTCGCCTCTACCAGCTTAAAAAAGTGTCAAATGTTGAGTTGAGACGAAAGCGGATCGGAGCCCGACGGGGAAAGTTCGCTTTCATCACCACCATGGATACCAACATCATCAGCATCTTCCCTACATAACAATATTTCCCGTTTCTTTCAATTCTTATGTACCTCGCTATATTAAAAATATAATAATGGTTGAGATTTGCATACATGTTTACACATAGTTCAAATAATTAGATAATCACCAAATCCCGATATTTGGAAATATTTTTGTTGTAATTAATTCAAGTGAGTATAATATATTTTCGGTGATGATGACGTAAGAATTGCTGAAACTTACAAGGGAACCTAAAACAATGTCTCACTCAGGTTTTTTCATACCGTTAAAATCGACGCGTAATTTCATACAGAGAAAAGTTTCCCATAGAAGAATCAGTTCAAATTTAAAATTAGGCTTTCGCATTAAACCAAACTGTTTGCAGATTTCTGTTTTTCATGTCTTCTGTTGATTTTAGCGTCATCTTTGTTTTAGCTTGGTCTCACCGTCCTCTTCCTGGTTTCCCCTCATTTTTCATGTTCTCACTCATTCTTTTAGTTTCACTGACTCTGGATTCGAGATAATGGCGAGAATATATTTTGTCGTACATTTCAGAATGCACCATTCACTCAAAACGTTGGGAAAGTTATCTTCTTTGTAGCATTAATACATTGTATTTTACCCGGGTTGGGGATTCGGGATTGAGAGACGTACTGGAGCAACGGAGAGGAAAGATTGTGCTCACATTTACTACCTGAGCATGTTCACGTGATTGTTCCGATCTGCATGTGTCATTCGCTCGGAGATTGGCATATTATCTGTCGTTTCCGAGATGAATCGATCTTCTCTGTCAATCTCATGTTAAATCGTATAAACGGCATATATGTCGAGATGCAGAAGTCGGCCATTTATATAAAAAAAAGAACCAAGATTGAGGAGAGTCTTATAATATATTATACAAAATAAATTTGACTTAATAATATATTAAATACATATTAAAATTCTAACATGGGTGGCTTGTCTTTCGGTCCGGTGGATGAACTTATCAGTGCGTTTGTATGGATTGCATATTTTATGCTATTCGTGGGTTTCAACGTATATTGCAACATCGTGATCCAGAAGTACGTGCGTGGTAAGTATGTAGTTTTGAAGTTGTGGACTCGCATATTGGTTTAAAAATTAATTAATTAAATTAAAGTTAATTAATTCACGCCTTATTTCAGAGATGCGTGCTGAGGAGAGGATGTACGAGTACCCATATGAGTATAAGCTGGCTTGGTGCGATGGAGAAGGGGACAAAACTGAGAAGCGTGGAATTCGAATTATTTAAAGAAAGACGTCATCAAATCTTGCAATTAATTTTTTTGTAGATTTTGTTGGTCTCAACATTTGTTTAATTAACTATACATAAGTCTATTGAATTTCATTTTTGATATTAATTCAGTATTGAACATCCTACAATTTTTTTTGTGGGATTACAAATTTATAGTTTACTGACGTATACTCTAATTAATGCGTTGTTGCCTGTTATTATTATCAAGTTCAACGTATGTGTTGATTAAGTGTGAATGAAGATTCAAGGGTGAGGTGTATTCTTTTAACAGTTTCATGGAAACGGCTTGTGCTGCATATATAATGTGTTGAACCAAATTTATGTATGTATGAGTGTATGACTTGGGAAATCTTCAAAATTATCCATGTGCAAAAAATAATTAAAACTATAACACAATTATAGAGTTGTCGACATCACCGAATTCATATTACAAGTTATGTAGGTATAAAATAGTCTTCAAGCATTTATAATGTGTCACTCAGATGTTTTGGATCTGAAATACTTTGGATTTGTGGGTGTTGTAAAAATTTATATTAAAAACCCTAACCTTATTTTATATTTCTTAACCATCCCTTAAAGTTATTAAAAAAAACTTGTTTAGAAAATCTCAATCATTACGTTTTAAACATCTTTTTGCATTCAATTCATATAATCAAATATCACTCAATCTGCTTATCGTAGATTTTCATGCGCCCTATTTTGTTATATATAAATACTTAATTTGCAATCGAACGTGATGGGATTATGTTTAAACGACTGTTTTGTTTATGAGTTATATGTCACAATCCTTCAGACCACACCCCTTTCACCACTTGTGATCTGTATTGTATTGCTGGCTATCTCAGCAGGTGGCACGATGCAACTGGTGGAAATATAATATTGCAAATATTGGCCAAAAATGTCCTCACTATTTAATAGTTTGGTTGAGAGTTCGTAACTTCCCTTGGGCCTTTAGATGATCCAAAGGCTGAACTATTCGCAAACCATTAATTACACCACCAGTTCTTCTTTTGCAAATGGGAGAATTGGAAATGATAAGCTGATTATCCATAAATTGCGCTGTTTCATGGTTCCTTGTGGGCGAAGTAGTAACATAAATTATAATTGTTATTCAATTTTCGCAAGTGATGCAATAACTAGTTTCCATTAAATGTAGTTTATTACAAGAGATAAATTTGAAAAGGTGGATTATGTCACGCTTTCCGAAATAATTGTCTTTAGTGTTGTGTTATACAATTTTGGAGTGGACATAAACTCTAGTTCATGATAATAATTATGTGACAATGAATAACTAATTATTCAGCACAACTATTTGCATTTTGATTCGTAGTTAGAATATGAATATGGCTTGAAGATGTATATGATTTTCCCCTATAAGTGGTTACGAGTTGATTCTTTTTCGAATAAAATGCGCCAACCTTACATAAAAATAGATAGATTACTTTATAAATTTTGTTGAGAGTAGATTGTTAACAAATTTATATCTGAAATATCCGTCGTCACCTCAATAAAAACCGAGGACACCGATTTATTCTCCTCCCTTTCACCGAAAGGCGTACGTCCAATATAAATGGGATCTCCATCACCGTCACGCCCACCAATAATCCATTCTTGTCCTTCTCGTTTCTCAGAAATTGGCAACCACACGTACTCTGCCTCCTTAATTGTAGACTTTTTTGAAACCAGGATCTAACAAATTAGAAAAACTATTATAATTTGATTTGAACTCTATAGGTGTGTTATTCTGCACCTCATAATTTGATACCGCAATTTCTTTCGTTCCATCTGAAATGTATGCCGCGAAATGTCCCTCAACTAATTTACCTGGAAGTATGATATTCTTGTACTCTGCTCGAATAACGAATAATCGAGTCTGATTTGGCAACATGAACCGCTCCCATCCTCCCACGACGGCGTCAGGAGGGATATTTCCGCCTGAGGTGGGAATCCAGATTGGTCTATGTTGTACATGGTCAAACTGCAAAATTTGTTTTGGAGCAACAGGTTCATTAGGGTCATCTTTTGTCCATAATTTTACAAAGTGTTGAATTATGGAGATAAATGTCGATTTCTCTTTTGACAATTCACCATTTAACTTGATAGACTCAAGTGAGAGGGTCAAAACTAGTAATATGAAAGCCACAAGTGTTATAAAGATAGTCAAAACGATGTAACCTTTCCATTTTAGTTGCATTTGGTCTAAAACGAGAAATTGTGTGATTGATTTTTACAGTGAATAATATTATTTCGTGTTGTCTTGGATGAGAATGTGGTCGATTAGTGCTGCATTTAGGTAAAACTTTTACTGACTATTCTTTGGTTGAAGAAAAGTGTCAATACAAATAAGATAAAGTTGTGTGCAGTGATGTTGATGTACACAGTTCAAAGTTAAACTTAATAACAGCATCCCTTTCAAATGATGATGAATGCTTCATCCGTTCCAGTCTAAATTAAGTACGTTGAGACAGCAAGATCAGTTACAGTTTGCACTAGATAACAAAGAACAAACGAAAGAATTTTACAATATCCAAGTTTATTTAACGAGAAAAAACAATTATTTGTTGGATTGATTAAACGGAATTAAGCAATAGTAATGATAAATGGTTTAGGTTTTGTGTAATAATTTAAATCAAATAAGATTGTTAAACATGAAATAAAATTTATCGAAAATAGTGAACCTACTCACCCAATTCAGGAACATGTTCATATTAATACTGATTTTTTCATTGGTCAAATTCGAGTGGGATGGGTGTAAAATAATGTTACAAATTGTTCCCACTCGAATTTGACCCACTTAAATCATTGATCTACTCGAAATGACGCAACTTTTGGTATATTATGAGCCAAATTTGGGGGTAGTTCACTTTTATACAGTCATTGTGATTGTATTAAGGTTGTATTAATAATACAAATTTAGTGGTGGTCCAATTTGGCAGTGGTTGCAGTGGGTAAAATTTGCAAACCTGTCCGATGAGTTTTTTTAACTGTCTCGGACTAATGAAGTCTGCACTGGAGGTTATTATGTTTATAATGCAAAAACCTAATTAATTTTTATATATGCTTATGCTGTCGATTTAATTTCGTGTTCCTACGTACTGCCACTGCCCACTTTCTCTCGTTCTTTATCGTAATAGCAATAATCAAGTTGAAAATTTAGCTAGACCATTTGCAAGACCATTTACGATTAAAAGAGCTAAAATAAAGGTTTTTGGCTTATCCACCTCATAAATATAGACGGTATGCTTCATCTACGCAGAAATAATTGTTGTCCTTGATATAGCAGAGTATGTATAATTATGTAATTTCGAAATAAAATATTCATAGAAAACAAATAACATTTAGAAAACAATATTGCCTGACATGCACAGCGGTTGGGTAAATTTTACAGCACTGTGCAAAATTTACACAACTATGAGTAAGTGTCTTACAATAATAATAATAATTTATTACAATGCTGGATAAAATTTACCCAAGCGCTGTGCTAGCACCTTTTTTACTCAATTTTTTACAGTGTAAGGTATATATAATCTTTAAGCGAAATAATTAAGCGACCCGGGTGTGCCAAGCAAGTCACAATTTCTACACAATGCATTTCTTAGAGTGACATTTACGTGACCTAATCCGCACCCATTTCTACAAATAAGTACCTTTCTCTCAATTTATGTCATATAAGTAATTCTTCGCAACTATCTAAACAAACTATTCGTGGCTGCTTACTTGAAACAACTACTCCATCCAAGCGGGAAATTATATTTACTAAATTTTCAAAATGTTTCAGAAATATTTGTTCAACATTATTCTCACTGTATTCACAAGTCACGCCGTATCCGCAGACGACTTTGGTCACTTTGGTGAATGTGTCCTAAAATTCATCCGACTGTCCCTTTCCCCCGAATACGTCGACCTAACTGAACAACTCATCCATGCAAATGACTTGAGACGACCAGGTCACAATCTAATCTACACTGTGCGAGATACACCAAGCTCGTTAAGTTTCGAAGTAGAAAACATAAAAAGTATACTCGATTTTCGATTCTACGAGGCTTGTACGATCACAATATTTGTTTGGTTCGCCCCTGACGACAACGACTTACGAGTGTCTTACATGTATTGGACTCGTGACGCTTATCGAAGTTCTGCTCATGCAAATTACATCTTTTTAACCCTTGAACAAGGTCTGCCTAATTTTAACTTTATTTACGATTTCCAAATCCCGGCGCGTATTTTCATTCTTACAGTTGAATCCCCTCTAGCAACACAATTTAAATGACATTTCTTTTGCCCTTATTGCATAAATGCAAATATCCCGGTGATCTACTCCTCCACAATTAATCAATTAACGGTAAAAAATTTCCGGAGTGATTGGCGCCCCGATGTTTCCATTTCCATAAATGGTGCACCCTCCGCATTAATTTGTGCCAAGGGACAATATCATATCGCCCCGAGTCGTGTTATTTGCTCTGGTTTTATTGTCCAACACGTTGTTATCGGGGAAATTTTGAATCTTACCCTGGTTAAAGTTCCTGACTCATCAAACCATAAATATGGGAGGATAATTGCAAATATTTTTGCAACGTATTACGACTATTCCGTCACTAGAATATACACATCGTTAAAAACCCTTGGATATTCGGCAATTTATTGCAACTTTGATGTGTGGTCAGCAAATGCCGGCATTACCGTTTGGGCGTCCCCATTTCTGCCAATGGTCTGGCTGTGTTTCACCGTTACTATGGTGGCCATTATTTTTGGAAGAATTTCCTACGACTGGACCCAATTACGCGGGCAAGATGACATGTTGACACAATTATCAAAAAACTGTCAACGCCTCATGTTCATGATTTATGCAACTTTTATACGCCAATGTGTAAAAGTGACACATTTTTCGATGCCACTATTCGTTTCGCTTCTATTCGCGAGTTTCATTCTCCTGTCACAATACGAATTCTACATGACGCTTAACCTCCTCGCGCCACCGATTTATAAACCTTTTCGCACCTTGCCCCAGTTTTTTGAAAACGGTTACAAACTTGTGTATCGTTCCGAAAACAGGGGTGAAAGTCTTTCAATCATGTTTTATTTAGGGGAAGAATTCAGGCTAAATAAATGGGGCGATTTCCCCTATAAACAGACCATCGTAACTCAACATGACTGGCAGAACGAGACTAGCTATGTAACTAAACAAACGCCAAATAGAGTTATACTGTGTAATTATAATTTATTGCATGCTTTTCGACTTCTTCAAAATCATAATTTAAAGGGAGAATATCAATGCTATCTTGTCAAAGATATCGCTCTAGTTAGTTGGTATTTTTTCTCAGTACAGTCAATCCTGAGGGATGACATTATTCAGGTTAAGGATTCCCTGGATAGGGCTGGATTTCCAAAAATTTGGGATGAACACGTGGAAAATTTGACTAAATGGAGAGCAATGAAATGGCCTCTGCTGAAACCTGTCTCGCCATATATTTCTTTTAATATGCTGTCTTCGTTCGTTATTGTAACGACGATAATTTATGTTTTAATTTGCTTAATTGCCGTCTTAGAATTCGGGTCAATTCGTCCAAGTAGGGGGATGATGTTTAACTTCAAGTTATGGACTAAATTTACCTCATTATGGAAATGCTCCCTTGGTGTGCGCGGAAAAGAAGTTAAGATCATAGTGTCCTTTTTACCTTGCGAAATCTTTTTTTCCCGGAAAAATGGGGAGAAGTGGGCAAAAGTGAAAACAAATGTCAAAAGCCAAATACTTAATGATCTGTGAGATATTGTAAGACAAATTATTTTGTGTAACGTGACGTAGTGTAATTTATTCGAGTAATGTTAGTAACATTATGTTACCTATTTTAATTTTCGAAGGTGAGGCAATCAAAGAAGACTGTAGTGAATTTCCGTAATTGTTATTCATAGTTAAGAGTAAAATATGTCGGTAATTAGCCTCTGGCTACCGCCGCTATCTCTTTTAATAAGTGGTTCGATCACCCTGCAAAGTAAATAGAAGAGTAAAATATGCGAATTGCATACAAAGTATTTTGTTGCTATCGATCTCACGACAGGTGGCCAACGTATCACCATTTGCCTTTAGGTTAAAATTTAAAACTAATTATCTCTGTATGCTGAATCAGAATTTCTTGTCTTACAGTAAGTATATTTACAGAATTGACGGTTATCTGTTAACTCCATAATCTTTGTGCAAGCTATGATTATTGTCATGACCTTGATTGAAGGCATGAAACGTATTTGACAAACTGATTAAATGAAATCATCCAAATATGGTTTTAGCACAGGTTTTATACCCGATGTTACTTTTGCGAGTTTACTTTGTTTCACCATTATAAAACTATTTACCACCAGTTTATATGTATATGATGCAAAACACTAAATAAATTTAGGAGGCTAAAATTTAGGAGGCTAAAATTTGGCATAGAGGTCAATAATGGCTTTAAATGAAACATTATGAAAGAAAATTTCGAAAAACTTT
>JAQFZJ010001177.1:0-12129 GCA_034695645.1 Folsomia fimetaria
TACCACCTTGTCTGTGCTGTCGATGAAACCTGAACTTATTGGGGAAGTGAAGATAAAGTTTCCCTTTATTTGATGACAACAGGCAAATTCGTATGAGAACAAAAGAACTGCCAAAGTGATAACGGCCCATATGGGGCTCGAATGATCAAAATTTAGTTCAACTTCAATCTGATTTAATGGTCAGATTGGCCAGGGCCAGAATATTATGCTGTTGAATTAGAAAAAATGAAATTTCTTTTGAATTATTGGTGAGAGAAAGTTACTCAATCTGCAAATTTATTCTAAGTATACAAAATCACACAATTTAACTTAAGTACATTCAAGTTCGACATCTATGAAAAAACCGATCCAACCGTAATTTGTGCAGTATCCTGTATTTCGTTATGTCCATATCGCCCCAACGTTAATACTTATGTACATCATCCCAATAAAAACGTGTCATTCTCTCATCTTCCCACCCCCGCCACCATACAGTAATATATGTAGTTGGATAAACCAAAGTAATAAAGAAAACAAAAGCTTTGCTAAGTTGTAATTCCTCAGAGGAGAGCAAAGTGCAGGGAATAAATTGGTTTTAGTGCATCGAATAAAAGTTTTACACTTTAAATGCAGTCAACTCAATATCTGTATTACTGAATCGTTTCTTCTTGTAAGTAGAGTTAGAGGTATATACTTTGTAATAAGGGTGATATCGATCGCCCCGAATCAGGCCCGACCCGGGGAACCACCTGACTCTACCCGGAATGCGGCGCGCATGGTGGTGGGGTTTTGGTGGTGAAAGTTGTGCGCGACATCCTGAACCCTAGATGGAGCCAACCCAGGACCCACCCGGGCCTGCCCGGAATGCGGAGCGCATGGTGGTGGGGTTTTGGTCGTGCATTGGAGGAATGGGAAGTGTTGCGTGACCTCCTTAACCATAGATGGAGCCAACTCGGACCAACCCTGGTTTATTTAAGACCCTGGTTTATAAACTTTTATATATGCGAGATATCGATCGCCCGAATTATTGATCATGGGTAGGTGGGAATCGGTCATAACTGGGGGGTAGGCCCCATAGTTCAGAGTGCATGGTTTGTGGTGGTGGGTTTGTGGGCAGAGAGTGGTGCATGAGAGGGTGGTTGGTTGTAAGCAGGGAGTGAAGAGTGCGTGGTGGTGGTGGTGAGCATGGAACGGGCTTATAATGGATGAATTGGTTGGTTAATTAATTCTAGTCATTTAATATCATTAATATCATTTAGTATTTTATTGATTAATTGATGCAGAAGAAAGATGAATGAACGAATTATAGAATGGTAACTGATAACAACTCACATTACATAGTTACAAAATGATTTTATGTATATATTTGAAAGATTTGCATGATAATAATTTATCATAATAACAGTATATTAGTATTAATGGTCAAATCATCAAACATATTTTAATTTTATATTATTATCAAATCCTTCTTTAGAGTCCTTCTTTAGAGACCTTTAAAGGTAAAAAATTGGTTGATCCCACTCTGCTCCAATTATTAGACAGGTACACGAATGGGATGAGGAAACATCTAAAAGAAAACAAAAAAGAAAGAACAATTATAATATAGAATTAATTACATTTTCCATATAGTAATTGTAACTTTACCTTACTTTGTAAAACATGTTCATATTGAATACATGAAGTAGAGCGAAATTGCTTGAGACCATGTTAAGGTAGCATTATTAGTGTCTTCCCAGACAATAATAAATATATCCAGGAGAGAGGGCTCAATCTCCAGAATATGATAGTGACGGGCACTAAGGTGACCCAAAAGTAGTCCAGTTGCTTCGGCATGAGATAAGTTTCCAGACATTTGGATTCTCCCGTACCATCGCATGAAATCTACGACGAACCAAAAATAAGAGAAATCTTCCTCTAGTGGATTTTCGGGTGCCGGAATCTCATCCCAAATCCAAACATTAGACATGTTGATATGTCACTTATTATTTTCACAGCGTTATTAGTCACTTCGTTAGTTTAGTATCACTTTGAAATTTTCCAAAAAACTTTTTAATCTATTTCTAACAACTTCTAACAACGGGAGAGCAAGAGAACTAGTACAGGAAAAGAGAGGAGAGTTAGTCAAAAATTGGGGAAATAAGCAGAAAAAGGAACAAAGGTAGGAAGTTACCCGTCAAGTCACATAAAGGATAGGTGAGTCTGGAAAGGTACAAATGGGTGTATTGAGTAGAGCTGAGTCGGATATCCGATTTTCGGATAAACTGTCCATTCTATCCGATCCGTTTCAAATCGGATGGATCGGATTTGTTTTAAATGGATAACATCGGATTTGGACGGATCGGATTTTTATTGAAAACCGGATGAAATCGGTTTTAGGTTGATCCATTTTTAGCCCGACCCAGGGCTTATGTAATCCTCATGTCTGTCTGTCTGTCTGTCGGTCTGTCTGTCTGTCTCGCGATAACTCTCGTAAAACTGAACTGTTCGACTTGAAATTTGACACACACTTAGTACATCCCAAATGAGGAGATGAGTTCGAAAATGGGCAAGATTGGTGCACAGGGGGACCCGTAGCGATCATTTATATCGGTGGTGTCCATGATGACAATACAAAATGATAGTGAAAATATAAAAATCAGTAACCTAGTTACATGACATGTCTATTTGATTCATTTTCGCAAATACTTTGAGAGAAGAATTATTTAAAATATTTAGTGTTATTTTGATAAAAATAAAATATAGTCTCCCTGGGTCGGGCTATGCAAATTTGCACTGTAGGTTTTGTAAACAATTTTTAGTGTTACAACTACACTTATTTGTTCATTTTTGTCCCAATTTTGAATTTAATTCAGTGCTCTGTAGTGCATTTGAATTATACTCAAAAAGGATTTATCAAATTTTCGGATAAATTATCCGATCCGTTTCAAATCGGATGGATCGGATTTTTTCAAAACGAATAAAATCGGAGGTGGACGGATCGAATTTTTTAAATGAAAAAAAACGGATTTGTGTGGATCAGATTTTTTCAAAATGGATTGTTAGGAAACGGATAAAACCGGATTTGGGTGGATCGAATTTTGGAAAATGGCCATCCAACTCACCTCTAGTGTATTGTTAATATGAGTATGAGAGCGTGGGAAAAAAAGGGGAAAGCAGATTATTTTCAACACACACACACATATTCGCTGCTCAATAACAGAAATTAATAAACAAAATTTGACAATAAATTGGTAATAAAAGGTTTGTTTATGTAACAAACCCGTCAGTTCTTATTATAAGAACAACGGGAACTAATACGGAAAAAATAAATAATACAAGTTTGAATCAAGATTAAATATATATTTGTTTCCAGATTTTTCCAAGAGGAAGATGATAATTACCACCCAAGATGTACTCCATGGAACATTATCTCCATTCAATATAAATTCATGTAATTCGTGTAATTCATATAAAGTTACAATTAGAATTGCTAACATGTAAAATAAAAAAGAAGGCAAAAAAGAAGGTCCATTTAAGATTTATCAATGCAAACCATGTCAAGATATTTCATTATAAATTCCGTCTGTTAACTCATCTTCCTGTTCCAAATAGAAAAAGAGCCACTAGAGTTCCAAATGCATTTGATTATTAGAATAATGTGAGAATATATAACTACAGTAATAAATATAATTGTTCTAATTTTGATTTGTGTATGCACATTTTTCAACCAAGAAAAAGAGACATATCTCATTACATATCGCTTTATTTTTACACTCATCATATCACTCATATCATCATTAACACGTTATAAAGTGTACATTAAGTATGAAGTGTCAGCGTTTATTATCAAACTAATCTAGGAATTCATGATCACGATAATAAATATAACTGCCAAATATTTCATTGTGCATGCACATTCCTGTAACAAATGAAAGACTCATTTTAGTTCACTCTATTTAAGCACAGCATCTCATCGTTCATTACTTACTCGATTATTTTATCGCAACATTACAGTCAATATGATTTTAAAATTCATTTTTTACTGCGTTATTTTTATCCCAGAAATAACTGCGGATCCCTGTCAAGATTATACTGAGTGTTTCTCTTGTGTTCGAGATTCATCGTGTTTGTACAGTGAAAAGAAAGTTAACAGAAAGAGAGAATGCATTCAGAAAGGAAAGTTTAATTATTTGGAGGTCAAATATAGCTGGAGAACAGAAAGGGACTGTAATAGATTACAAAAATGGCTAGATGGTAAAATCATATTTTATTATTTTACTGCTTATAGATAAAATTATAAGTTGATATTCTTTTTGTTATGACTTAAACATCTATTCCAAATTGAACAGATTCGGAGGCAATGAGAACAGAGAATAATTCTGTAGTCACTCAGTCAACCCCTCTTTTCGTAAATGATGCTGATCGAAGTGGCCATATACTGAACGAGACGATTGGGATGGATAAATGTATGTGCATTATTGTTTTTAGAATACAATCATGTGTGTGTGTATTATTACAGTAGTATTATATGTGTTATTTTGAAAATGTGTACATTTCTAGACGTGAGCACAACCAGTCATCCGCTCCCCTCTTCGCAAGGGTTGATTAAAGGTACGATAGGGTTACCAGCTTCCCAAAGTGAAAATCTACTTTCTGAAGAATTGTTAAAACCACCACCAACCACAATCCCAACTCATTCATTTTTCAAATCCAATAATACAAAAGTCTCAACACAACCAAACCCAATTTCTCTCCCATCACCAAGAATGGAAGAGGTAACACAACCACCCACCCCAACTCAAAATCCTATGTCTTATTTGGAAGAGTCGGATTATATAAAGGAACAGGTGCCACCGACATCATCCACGACCCCAAATATGCAATCAATAATCCCCATTCCAGCCAGAATTAATCAAGAGGTTGATGCTTCAGAGTCCACGACAATTAAGTCCCCTTCCACGTCGCGTGATGTGGAACAATTGCATTCCAGAACCACTATTATCCCTACCCCGACAATAATAACAGAGCTTAAAAACGAATCAACTTCGGATCTTGTTTATGATGGAGAGAAACTACAAATTCTCAACCCAGGTATTCCGGATTCGGTCTCATTTCCCCTTCTACCTCAGCCATATCCTGCCAGAACTACGATGAATGTGACTTGTCATGTACGTAAAAAATGATTGATTCACGAAATGAATTATTATACTTTTGCACTCTGTAATCATTTACTTTATTTCAGACTTGGAAGAAAGGTGACCCATTCATCCAATTGGAAATTGCTTCATGCAGACTTTTACGTGCTACTTTGCAATATAATATTCAAGACTATCCAGAATTCCATTATTTTTTGCTTTCCAATCCTCTTTTGAACAATCCATACAGATGTGTTGAGCTGAAGGCTCAGAAGAAAACATGCAACTAATATTATACACGATACAATGGTTTATAATTAATAAATGATTATTATTGATGAATTTCTACAACATTGCGACTACTTATTATTGAAGTCTTTATATCCTCTAAACAGATGGAGGAGGAGAAAGATCAACCACAACCGGGTCTACTTTCTTTTTTATCTCTCCTTCCTCCCAGTAGTCATCCTCTTGTTCTGCTGCATCTCTTTGTTCTTTTTTTGCACGAGCTTCTTCCAACCGAGTTTGGTCAGCCGCTGTTATATCTTTTTCCAGTTTCATAAGGGCTAAGCAAAAACTAGTAGCTTCAGAGACCCGCATGGAAAAACTCCTGCCGATCCACCGTTTGAACTTCAAACCTACCAGTCCTCTCTTTTTGGTTAATATTCGAATTAACCATATACCATCAGGCGACTTGTAACTTCGAACGGCCATCGATTTGCTACAATTATGTATATTTTATAAATTTATAACTACATAATCCAATGTATCATAATACTTACTCTGGCAGATAGTTGCACAGACTCGGATCCCAGTAGGTTTCCTCATCCTCAATTGAAAAAACAATACACAATAATAAGCCATTAAGATATGTATATTTGTTTAACGTGCAACAATTAAAATTGCCTACCTTATCTTCAATATGCGCGAATGGGCTCGTTTTGTGCCTCACCGGCAGTTCATTATATGGCCGTATTTCTATTTCGTCGATAGTCTGTAAACAAGAATTACTTGAGATATGCAGATATAATAGCAATTATGAACATAGTTACCTCCTGAACAATTTTTCGCAAATACTTAATGTTTTCTCCACTCACAAACATGTGTGAATGATTCGGGGCCAGATCGTTTTCTTTGCGGAAGAAGACGCAATAGTCTGCTCTATTATGGGACAGTATAATAATATTGAACAATCTCATTTTCACCTGTTAATAAATCTTATTTTCACCTGTTGATGTCATAAAACAATCGCATTTTCACCCGATCTGAGATGAAGATTGTATCCTCAGACTGGTAAAACGCCGGATCTCGAACAAAGTCTAATGATTTCTTTATCTTGGAATCCTGAGGGAGTGCAACGTTAGCCTCATCCTCAAATCCTTCCATTTCTCCACTGAAGAAAGCTGATAGCATGTTACTCATGTCTTGACTTTCTGTCATTGTTACTTTTTGTAGCAGTGGTCGCCTAACATGTAACTTGGTTTGTGAAAGTTAAGAAGAGAAAGTAAGTTTAATCGCAAATTCAGCAATGAACGAGCTTTTTGCTGATGCGAGGCATTTATAAGAACTTGAGCAAAAACATTTTATGTGGCACGGATGACAAGATAATTATACGAGAAATACGAGACTAAGAAAAGTGCGATTATTAAACCCAACAGAACTGTCAATTATGAATATCAAAGGAACATTTCTTTTTGAAGTGAACAGTGAGATTCATTAGTTTTTATTTTTTATGACACATTAGAAGCGTGTATGATGTTGACCATTACTGCATGATCATAAGTTATATGACACGTGCCAAATTATCCTCTATTGTCAAATGATATAGGAGAAAGTATTTTATTTTCCTGTCAAATGTCTTCTTTTGTGCTTCACGTAATCACAAATCATTATGAGTGTTCCATCCAAAGTATTAAATATGTTATAACACTGCTGGATCACTGCCATCAGTACACGTCATATTACTCATGGTTTATATTAAGTTCTGGGCAGAAGGGGAAGACAACTGACAATCAATTAAGATAATGATTCCAAAATACGAGAAACATATTCAACTGTCACTGTGTTTTTTTTTGATAAATCGTCCTTTGCAAAGTGTAATAACGAGGGATAGTTGACTTTTTCTGGTTGTCTACAAAAATTTGAGAGTTCCATTAGCGACTTGACAAGAAGTATATTTCCAGCAAAATAAATATTACACATTTTTGGTTCCATGACATAAGATACACTTCGTGCGTGGTTGGTAATATGAGTTTTAATGTGAGCTTTAATGTAAATTGAGTAGTAATGTAATGTGAGCTGAGTAGTAGTGTAAGCTGAGTAATAGTAGTGAGTAGTGAAAGTCCGAAAAAAGGAAGGAAGCGATTATAACTGTCAATCGGTTCTCAAAGAACTTGATGTTCCTTTATTTGCTTTTCCATTTCACATAAATTAAGAAGCAATTTACTGGACACTTTCTCTGGTTGTCTTGGGTGAACTCAAAAAGCACCCAAAGAATCCCAAACGTTCGGATTATTCGTTGATATATAATAAACTTCCAATCCGAATTTTCTTCACTCTCGCTTTGTTTCATTTCTCGTTCACATCATCAATGAATTTAGTTCAAGATTCACCACTTAAAGATTTTGACTATTGGGACAACGTTCAAGTTCAGTGTGTTAAAAATTGTCGTGGTAGTTCGTTGAGTTATTTTAAAAACTTTTACAAGAAAATACTCCCGAAACAACAAAACGACTTCTATTATAATTTAGATAATATAACGTTTACACCATCACAGTTAGAAGTTATCAATTATATACAACAATACGTGACACAGGACAAAAAATCAAGGGAATCCATAAAAGTGATTTGTACGGGTGGTGCAGGTAGCGGAAAAACTTTAACTCTTTGTAAGTGCTACAACATTATTAAACAAGCTGGGGAACGAGTCATAATTACAGCAGTAACAGGTAAGAAACCACAATTTTCTCTTTCTTAATTTTACGTAAATTAGAAATATTAAAACACTACTAGGTTCAGCGGCTTCTCACGTAAATTCAGCAACTTATCATTCTCTCATGAATGTATTTAAATCGTCTCTTTCTTGGGAAGAGTTGTCATTGCAACCCGTTTCGGATAGTGTTAAGTCTAAATTTGATGGCGTTACATTTCTATTTTTTGAGGAATTTTCTATATGCTCAGCGTCGATGCTAGCTCATTTGTCAATAAAGTTGCAACAAATTACGGGAAATAATACAGTTTTCGGTGGCTTATCCGTAATTTTATGGGGAGAAAGCTTACAATTACCGTGTGTATTTTGTAAACCATTATTTAGTCGTATAGATTCTGTGAAAGAAGGATTCAGTAGGAGAGGTTGTATAATTTATCAAACACATTTCAAAAAAGCTTTTTATCTAGACGGAAATTTAAGGGCAGATGATAAAGCTATAGAATTTAAAAAGTTATTACATGACATCAGACGCAAAAATCTTTCAGATTCACAAATACAATTAATAAGAGGAAGATTAATTAAGAACCTAGATTTAAATCAAATTGCAGCTTTTAATTCTAATAGTTCATGTATTTTAGCATATAATAAGGATATAGATGCTTTTAATAATTATAAGATACGGTTAATGAACTTACCAATCTTGTCATTAGCTCCAATCGTCACCCCAAAAATATTTAAATCTACATTTTCTAAGAAATACAAAGAATTATTGCTAACTGTTGGATGTGAGCTCTTTCTGACCTTTAATTTAAATACAAGTGTAAACGCTTTTAGTGGGTCAAAATGTAGATTTGTTGCTCCATATTACAAGGACAAAGATAAAAATAATATAGACAGACAGCCAGAGTTTATTTTTATACAATTTACGGATAAGTTAAAATGCCAAGATTTATTTGATAATATTATCCCCATTTTCCCACAAACTGAGTCGTACTTTGACTCAGTATCTGGACATCATGTAAAAATAAAAGTGTTTCCGTTGAGATTAGCTTATGCAATCTCGCAATTCCGTTCTCAGGTAGATTACAGTTACTATTGAATTTGACTGGAATTAATAAAAAGTAGGACTTATGTTGTCTATTAGGGAATGACAATTGATAAAGTAGTCACAAAACTGGATACATTCGAGTCTTTTCCCAACTGCAGTTATACAGTTTTCTGTAAGCCTAGTTTTATGTAAGATATAAAATTATATAAACTATAACATTACCATAAATTCCAGCTCGAGTTGCTACACTAGGTACTTTGTTATATTATATGATTAATGTAAAAATATTGCATGGAAAAACTTGTTTTTCAGATGACATTTGCATTGTAGACGAAGAAATATCAGAAACCCGTTTTAGAGATGACAGATTCAATATGTTGTTAACAGAATTAATTGCAGAATATAGAAGGATTGGTCTATATGAGAAAGTATTCGGCGAGTTTACTATTTAAATGACGTGTCTAGTGATTTTACTTTCATTTTCCTTATTTATTTCTTTAAGTGATTCTCTACCGATATGTTCGCAAGCTTTAAACCCTGCATACAGCCGGAAATTAACAGAGTTTATAGATATTTCCAGACATAGTTGGGGAGTTGATACTAAATTTGTGAATAGATTTAATTTTAAATATGCTGATGTCTATAACTCAATCCTAAAATTTAGTGTAATTAAAGCCCATATAAATAACGAAAAACTTAAACAGACAGAAATATTAAACTCTTATATCTACGCGTATGTTATCCAACTAATAGTGCTCATTCTAGAATTAATTTTGCTCTTCATTATATTCTACATGAAATTGTGTAAGAGTTTGGAAAGACAATTGAAAATAGAAACACCAAAGGATGGAATAGAAATGTCAACATTAAATTCTTGAATCAATCAGGTAGTTACATACGTTTTAATATAATATACGTATCTGGTTATTTAAAGAAGCGACCGTTAATTCAAATAACAATTTTGCGACAACTGGTGTATTGTACCTTTCACGCTGTTAAAGCAACTGCTAGTAGTTTTAATTATAGTTATACAAAACTTGTGTGTGTGTTTTGGAGAGATTTATTTGTTGGCACCGAGCATACTTGTTTGAAAGTCAGTTTTAGAGAAAGTTCACTAGCTAGCAGAATTGTATCTCTCTCCGTCTGTTTCTCCATTTCAAAATTAAAATGGATATGTTATTTAACGAATACCTTAACAACGCAGAGATACACGAGGATCTTTTCTGTTTCTCTTGTCAAGTGGTAGTGCCCGTTATCAAAATTACTACCATCCAAAATGACATCAACGATACATTCATCGTTTCTCGTGATTTAAAGTGTGCGTTTTGTTTGAGTGTAATCCAACAACCTGTAGCACATTACATGCCGGGTATCCACTTTGAATCCCCCACCATGGAGGAGTTACTAGGAAGGGCAGAGGTCGAGGGTATCAATTGCATTTTACACAGCCACGTGCTGTATTATACTGTGGAGTGGGTCTCAATTAGAGACAATGATGGAGACTACTTTGTAAAACAAAAAGATACCGTGTTCTTGAGTTTGTAGTCAATGATGACAGCAATGTTCATACACAGATTGGTCTGAACAATTGCTACATTGGTTTCAATAACTATAATTTGATGTATTTTTGAGCGGACATATAAACTGGTAAGAGAATAATATTTTTTACATTTTCAATAATTTGTATGGATATTTGTGTAAATAGTATTCAACATAAAATTTGATGCAAAATAAATTTCTATATTACAGTTGTCATCTTTCTCCTGTCAATTTTGTTCTTGTATCATTCTTTTCGCTATCTCTCGTCCACTTTCTAGTGGACGCGATCGGGTTAGATTGTAGCATCTGGATATATTGGTAAGAAAATATTCTTTTAATAATTATAATAATTGATATATATAAACATGAAATATTAATATCGACGAAAAAATGTAATACAAAAACACTTTCTCATCCACGCAATCGAGCTAGGAGGTAACATTTGTATTGCCCCTTCCCAGTTTCTCCGCCTTCATAATCTACACGTCCAACCAGAGCCAGCCATCTGTGCTATACACGACGCATATCTCTTCTTATGGGAAAGTTGGTAGGTAAAAGGAAATGTTTTGCGACAGATTTCTCCATTCTTATGTTGGATGTCATCCCCCTTTCTCTTCAACGTTCTTCAAACTACTCACATTATACTTTCACTTTTATTCATTCAACATATAGATACTCAACATCATGGTATCATGCAAATACATACAAGTAATAACATTGATTATTCGTATTGGAACACCATTCAAACAAATTGCATGAGAGACTGCGGATTAAATAATTTGAAAGAAATCAAACAATTTTATAAATTGGTTCTACCTAAACAGCAGCATCAGTTTTGCTACAATTTGAACAGTATTAACATTTTAAATGCACATATTAATAACGAAAAACTGAAACAAAGTGAATTACTAAATAATTATATAAATAAGAACGTCAACTCAAATTATTTTGCGTATTTCATTCAGTTAGTTGTACTTGAGCTACATAACAATACGAATAATATATTTCTATTCGATGTTATATATTTTATGATTATGCATTATATGTAATTCATTCACCACATCACGATATACATATACATACCGCATATCGCTTATAACGGTCCGTCATCGGCTATACCCGATTCGGGTTTATGATCAATCAAGTTTCGGGGTTACGAATGGATCCGAAATCGTGATTGGAAAATCCAATATGCATAGTATGCCACTATACACACTTTATGTTACTACTAGTCCAGTCACAAAGAGGGTCATATCAGCGAGGAGCATTCAACCCGAGGGGACGAGGCGCTGCCTATAACAGAGGTCGATCATCTCGTGGAAGAACAACAGAGTACTGTAATTTTCATGGAATAGAGACAGGGAAACTACATGCGCCGGGCAAATTGATTCGTCCACACGGGAATGAAATGATTCAAGTAAATTACACAAGCCAGTCATCAAGTAGCAACGAACCCCCTTATCCAAATTAAGGTAATAATTAATGGATACGCAGTCATTGCACTCATCGACAATGGCTCG
>JAQFZJ010001178.1:0-12125 GCA_034695645.1 Folsomia fimetaria
TTTAACTAGAGAAGTTTCTGAATCCGTAGTTTTTGAATTGTGAGATAAGACTTACAAAACAAGTCCTAAAAGGAAGTAGGAGAACGGAGGAAATTACTTCGTTAAGATAAGCAAGCTCAAGAGTCGAGTCCCCATGCAACAGAAAGAGCGAAGAAAAACCTTACCACCTAAAAATGCAATATGTTGTTGTGTTGTGTATTCTTATTAGAGAAAGTTTTTATTTGTTCTCAGTTATTGGGTTTTCCTGTAGAGACACGGAGACCTACTTCTGCTTTCTTTCATATGTGCCAGTTGCCTTACCATACCACACGAAGACACGGCTTGAAGTGCTCATCTAGAAAAGTAGGCAAACAAACGAGATACGACTACGGAATACGGGAACTTGTTGTTTCTTTGTGGCTTAAGTTCTTTCTCGATGGATTACTTTCATTCCGAATTCTCTCAGCTGAGTTTGGAGAATCCTCGAGAGGTTCACTTCCATTATGGAGCAAAATTAGATTCCAGCAGAACTTAAGGAAAAATATACACATGGCTAAAGATATCATACTAGCCCGTCACGAAAATCGGAAATCATTGTAATAGTCCTTATTATGTATACTCTTTAATTGCTTTTGATATTGGTTTTTAACCCAACATTGAACATTGTGTGCGGGTTGATCTGATTGGTTAGTTGAAAGTTATTATTCAAGTAAGCGAGAACTTTAATGCAATTTTCTCTTTTTTCATATTTGTTAAGTTTTATATTTATACACATTTCCGAAAAACCAAAATGAATGTAGCGTGAACTATGTCAAAATTATTTAACCTGTGGTAATTCCAATGCTGTCGGCAATAAAAAATATTTGCAATTTTGCTTTAGAAATTACGTTGAAATTAACTGCTGGAGGGAGGGAGGGAGGAAATGCGCCTAATTCTACTATTTGTAAACCCGAAAACTAACCCGGAATATGAAAATGACATGACAGTATTTCGTGTTCTAACATAATTAAGAGTCAGTGGTAGCGTTGTCCCGGGTTGATGTGATAATGAGATAGACTGCTGCTGAGGCACGAGTGCATACATTTTAGTGTGGCTTCCATTCCCACTACCGCTGCTCCTTTTACTTGCGTGTACTCCTGCTGCTTTCACCACATAATGAGGGACACTAATCAACCCAAGTTGGAGCTATTATGCAGGATTTACATCTGATTTTACATTCCCGTGTTCAAATTTCACATAATTAAACCACATGTCCAATTTTCGAGCAGAAATTATTGTATTTCCATAATTTATTTAGTATCGCGTAACGGATCGATTGAAATTACTTTCTCTCAAATATATACTTCCTCTCCCAATTGAATCTACTCAACAAATCTCCACGTCATTTGTTATTGTAAAATAACGAACTTTCTATTCTACAGGAATAAGTTTAGGAATGACGTACTGCTGGATAGTCTAATTTCCCATAAAAACTTGCCAGTATTTGTGTGATCGTAAATTTACTTGGCGATTGTTCTCGATCAGTTCCATTGGTTTTCTTGTTTGGGTCTTGAGTTGATTTAGACGTTGCTTCGTTGAAAGACTTGTGCAGTGTTCTCATCCAGTAGAGACGAACCACTACTTGGGATTGGATTTTAATGGATTTTCCACAAATCAGTCTTTAGTATATATATGGTGTGCTAAATCAAGTTGTAGGGAAGGGTGTGAGCTTAGCGATAATTGCTGGCGTCTGTCTGTTTCTACACGATATATGACGACCAGTGCTACTTGGTTGGTGATCCACAACTAGGAACAATTCTGGTAATGTTATGCCAAACAACTCTACCACCAAAGTACCAAACGGAAGTTATTGAGCACCAGTATAATGAAACCTATGCTTTCTCTTTATGGGAAAAAGAAGAAGGGAAACTGGCCTGGTGTGGTTAGGTTGGCCATTAAGCTATCGGACATCCATTTAATGTCAAAGACGACATGAATCCTTCAATGACTCTTCAGTGGTTTACTTTACCTTACTCTCTAGGATTTCTCACACTTCTCTTCATCACGAGTAAATAGCATTTCTCTACCACCACCATCAATACCGTCGCGTTTCTTTTTATTTCAACTTATTACCCAACACAAGGGAGTTGTTTGTGGATGATACAAACATCAACCAGCCGAATAAGGATTGTCCGTAATTTTAAATGATTAATTTTTAACATGAGTACTCGCAAATAGCAGGTACTTATAACAGTGTATCTTTCAAACCTTCATATTATTATGTCGCTATTCTTGTTTAGTTTTATGACGGATTCCCATTTGCGTTAAAATCTATTGAAAATTTTAGCCCAAATATTCTACATGACGCATCATCAGCGTCAACATTTTCCCACATGCTCACTTCTCATTTTTAGGGCAATGCAATTCGTGACAAGAATTTTCATTTTGTACATTTGTGCAAGCATCGTGTATAGACAATTTTGAAGAGAAAGTGCCGAAATATGAAATCGCATCTTGAATTGTGAATTCTCAATCCTCATTGAATAGAGCAGTGAGTGGCTTGCTTGCTTGACAATGTTCAAGAATTTTCAGATTTATTAAAAATCTGGGACATGAGCAATATGTGGTGGCACTGAAGGTTTATTGCCAACCTAACATAACCTAACCTGTTTGTATACATGCAGAATTTGGCATTCATTTGTATTAACATTTATTTGACCATTACCAAAACTGTTTCAATTATGTTTGAAAATTCAGATAACCATAATGCTCAACTGTTGAATTGTTGAATAAACCACTATGATATTAGAGTTTTTTTGATATTTGAATATATCTACAATTTATAGTTGAGAGTTACATCGCAGAGCGCTTTAAAAGTTTAAAACCTTTTTTATGAATTAAGTTGCAATTTTGATACAACATTTTACAATTTAAAGATTTCTTAGAAATTGTATCAGTGATAATCAGTGAAAGGCAATGTCCTCGGCCATAATGTCCTCGGGTAGAATTCTACTCACGTATTGATCACCAGAATAACATTGAGCCAACGAACTTCTTTCTTTCTGCTCCCAATTAAGTGAGAAAGAGGAAGAAAGAACAATTGCAACTAGTATATAAAATATTGAGGACCATATATAATGAACAGTTTCAGATCGTATGTTGTAAAATTGTCAAGAACCCAAAGCGCAGATGAAATATACATTCACCCTAAAAAACGTCATCCTGACTTGACACATCTTTCTTGACTATTGAAATTATTCATCATATCAAAATAAAACAATAGGTTAAATAGCTTGTACAAACGAATTCTGGAAATTGATTTGATTTACTGAGTAGTTTCTGTAGTTGTAGGCTAAAGTAATGTTGAGCTCAGGTTGGTTGTTAGTAGAAATGAAAGTTCATACCACAAAACAACCACGCCATTCTCATAATATAAGTCCATGGAAGATATGGTGGAATGCCTTAATTCACATACGACAATTCATTTTCTCTACATCCCCTCTCCCTCAGTCGTCAGTAGAGGTTTGTGGATATAGTATCGATATCCTTTGCTAATAATGGCCTGCTAGAGACATTGCGCGGGTATTTATCAAGAGGGGAATTAAAGGAATGAATGCAATGCCAAGTACAGAAGAGAAGACTTGCACAGAATGAAAGTTTGGGTTCTGGGATTCGATTGTTAGCCCAAGCAATACTTTTACTTCACTTTTCGTTTGCTCATCAAGACAGATAGAAAGGGAATTGGTCAAGACATGTTCCCAAGATTCATTTGGAATTGGGGCTGCTCTTCCGTAGTTGCTGTACCTTGGTGGATCCAGCCATTGCTACTGGAAAGAAAAGTAATGTAACAAATAACAACGTTAATGAGCGAAAACATTGTACGTTGGTTGCTGGCCTTGAAGTACCACAGTGCATGCGGATATTTTCCCATTGAATGCGTACATGGTATGTTCAGTGGTTTTCCTGACTCACAAGAATTTGGCATTTTGTACAGCTTTTTGTCCGGCTGAGAAAAAGAACGGGATTTTGCTTTCAAGTCAGATGCACTAATGTTGCCGTTTCATTAAAGTTGTTGATCGTGGTGGTGTGTTGGGTTGAATTTCTTTAGCCATTTGCCATTTACTCTTGCTTTAGTAAGGTTTAGGAAGACTAAGTCATTTATGGCTGCAACCACTCAATTTCTCTGAGACATTTGAGAGGATTGGATGAAATAGTTAGATAAAGAAAGTGCTGAGGAGACACAAATTATGGTTGCGTCTAATGATGAGAATTGGTCAAATAAAGATATCTTCTCTGCTCAGGGTGTTCCAATCTCTGTTCGCCCTAACATCGTTTTCACTGGTTGGTTCATTCTCCACTCCACCTTGATCACGATCACACAAAGAACAGACAGAAATGGTAATTTTGGACTGAATTCACTTTGATAAGCTTCTTAATGCAATAAAAGGATAACTATAAATGCCCATGTGAAGCGTATAGAATTACTGAATCATAAAATCAATTGGTTAGATGGATGGATACAGTTTATTTTATTTATGTTCTTTTGGAGTGGTAACTAAACGCTTTATTCCTGGTGAAGTATTTTGAATGAAAGGTTTGAATGGGCTCATGTTTAGTGCACAGAAATAATTGATGTTTTCGCTCCTTTGACATTTCTCAAGACAACATGAAGTTTCCATATTCCATCCACTTAGTCCGTCCTGAACTCGGTATAATGATTGTGAAATATGTATTATTTGGAGGTTACATAACCGATACCCGTCCTGTCCGTACAATACTATGTATATCCTTTCAGTATATTGCGGAGAATTAGGTGACACGTATTTCTGGGCAGAATAGATGAAAATCGCCGAAAGAGGTTCACAATTTCAGCCAATACGGTATTTTCATTGAACATGGGATCTTACTTTGCCATTACACTATATTCATAGCTAATGAAGTGGTCGGAAGGTGCAATTACGTTCAATGATTTTGTTGTTACACGAGTCTTCTACATCAAAGCTACCCTTTCCAACTCCAAGTCTTCAATTACAACTGCCACTCAGCTTTTCTGAGCTGTCCAGGAAAATCAACTGTCAAAATACTTACAACCCCGAATAAAAATACCCTTTTGCACAAAATCGGTTGGGATGGGATACAACAGGGAAAGGGAAAGTCTGTCTTTATTTATGAGGTGAAGTCAGACATCCAACCAGACAAGCCCAGTAAGTTTACGATTGACTGTGAATTCGTTCAACACAAATTGCTATTAAAAGTTTACCCATAGTTTCAGAGAAAGTTATTATGTAAAGTGCTCAGCAAATCATCCATAATCTTTGTTATTTTAACAGTATGTCATAATTACTACTGCAACATTAGAATTCGTCGCTTTTTCATGTCTCATTGTTGGAATTTTTCACAAAAATGTTCCGATGAAAATAATATGCAAATTCCAATCTTTAAGCTGATAGAAGGGCGTGTCTTGAACTAATTAATAAATTTATGAATCCCAAAACTTGTGTTCTGGTTTGAGTTCTTATTGATTTATGGTAATAAGGATTACTCAACCGAAGGACTTCGCGATAGGAGACAATGCTGGACTGATTGAGATGGAGATGAAAAGTTCAAATTAAGACCAACTTTTTTGCATTGCTTGCTAATTTTTCATTTCTTTGCCTCTTTTGTCTTTTCAATCAATTCCAGTATCCTCCTTCTGCTCGTGTCAGAAATAATCAGAATTAAAAACTACGGAATTATAATTGTGAACCCACTCCATCTCTATTATTCAACCCACTTCAATTTCTGGATGCGCATATTTTCGCTTTCTCATTAAATGTTTGAAAGTGGTATATACAAAATGCATATCTAAGCTAATCGAATATAACAATAAATATAATTCTCCTCTTATGTAAACTTGACCTTTTAAGTGTTTTTGAAAATGGCATATTAATGATGAATGAATCTAAATTATGTGTTTTTACTTACAGGGACAGAATAATGAGAGTAAACTTGAGCAATATCAGCCATATGGACTGCAAGGTAAGTTTATTGATTTAAATCTTTAACCGTTTGTGAATATCTGTAGTCATCATAATGTAGCCGTCTTCATTCTAAGATTATTTCACATAGTTAAATAACAGACATTATAATAATACTCTCATGACGAAATTTACATCTCACGATATGCACACTGAATGGGACAGGGGTATTGATTGTTCTGGTTGAAAATGAAGAGTTTCTAGGTTTAGTTTAATTTCACGGTGAGTTGTCTCCTCAGAGTCATTAAACTGTACAAAATGCAATTAAATGTTTCGATCTTATTTATGCTTTGAACCTGTAAAGAATGAAGCTTGAACCTGCAGTTGATAGTAATACATTAGCTGGTACATTTCTTTTGTTCTCAACTACCCCAACACAATTTTGTCTCTTTTCGACCCTATCTTGTAGGGCAAAATCCTTAACCATTTCGTTGAATAAATTTGAATGACAAGATACTTATAGTGATTTTGGAGTATTTATGGATGCTATACTTATAGCCATATCACTTCCAGTGTAATTACTTGTTCCCCTAAGTGATATATTTCCTTGTAAAACTGCGTTACAATGCAGAAGATAGAGATGAAGGGGTCCTTTTAATAAATCGGAGAATGAGAATTTAGAAACAATCAGTATTTAATTAAACCCATTTACTCCAGAAGCACTGGTAATAATACTGCCATTTTGTGTTTCTTGTAGTTCCTGTAATTACAGTACGTAAATACATTTAGGCAATTTAAGATTTAGTTGATTGGGACAATTACAGGCATTGTCAGAAATGGGAAAAAAGAATAGGTACTCTCATCAGCTTTGAACACATTTCCTGCAATTTTATTGGTGTCAGAATGGCTCAAACTAAGTTTGTTTTATAAGACGGCTCAATCCTAGAATCTTGTGTCTGTATTTACCTGTAAATTAATAATGAAGATACAATGAAATAATTCATTATTCTGATTTCAATATCTTTTACATTTACAGAAAGACGCTCTTGTGATGAACCCTACAGGACCACAGTCATGTGTTAGTAAAGGAAAATCAGAGGTAAATAGTATTGTTTTATTATAACGCAATTCCAACAACCAGACAGAGATCTCATACATTCAATCCCCGTCGGTATAAAAAATCCAGTAAAACAGCTTAAACAATCCCCTTCGAGGGCTCCGCCTGTATTCTGTTCTAGAGAAAGAATACTTTGGAAAGGAAGAAGCACTGTGAGGCACTTTTACTGCCGTCAGAATTGCAAAATATTGGATTGCGACGTCTAACTCGAGTTAGACGCTGCCAATTTCTCTTAAAGTGGCTCCACAAAATTGGCAATAAAGTTAGAGCATGGGAATACTTTTATTTATTGAAAGGAGACCCTCAACCCAACTCCCAAGTGATGTTGTGCTGCTCGACAAATGTGAAAAAGGTCTGAATAGAATAGAACACTTTCCTTCGTTCAGAATGGACGAACGTGGAAAAGTAAAGCAGTGCGAAGAGTGCGACATCCCTTCTCCACAAAACTCGAACTGATTGAATGAAACTCTTGAAGACTTGAAGTACACTCACTTTCCTTGACTTTCTCTTTCATTGTCGTGTTGCGGGTCCTGCTTCTTGTACTTCTCAGCTACGTTTTTGATAGTATGTAATACAACAGCACCAAGCGCAAACTTTTATAGCAGACACACATATTCAGCATGTGCAGAATTGGACGAGCAGTAGCCAGCCTTGTTATATATATGTACATTGCTGAATCCACAATTCATCTGAGACTCAACTGCAGAATTTCCCACAAAGTTTTCAATCATCAAATTATTCCATCACTTTGCCAAGTTGATACAAGAGGAAGCACAAAAGAGACCGCAATTAATTCAAGCATGAGTACCCATTGACATAATATTGTACAGTACTATAGTTTAGTTTGTTATCATATGAATTAGTGTGATGGCTTCTGTGACAAATTAGTTCAAGATTTATTAGCCACGCAAGCTTATCGCTTCACTCATTCACTGGTAGCTTAGGTTCCAAGGTCTTGAAAAAGTTCTCAAACTGATGGAGAAGAAACATGGCATTCAATTCTAAGTAACTCGATCGTTATTTATTTGCTCCCGTTTAAGAGTTTTATTGTGAGAAAAGACCAACTGATGTTTTCGGGTCGCTTTGAGGGATGTTCAAAGCGGAATTTATTTGAAGTGAAAGTGAACAAGCATCAAGTATATATCAATACTATGGCAAACGAAGCTTGCCAAAATTAACTCATATTGAACCGTATCGAAAGAGGTCGAAGAAAGTGATTATGGTGAGTTTTATTTCATGTTTAGAAGAATTGTGGAACATCATTCTGTCTAGTTCTCAACTGTATACAAGAAATATAATCATATATCTATACGCATGTCTATATTTTTAAGTCAAACTGCTTAGGAAGCTGTCAATTTCCAACACTTAAAATAACAGTAGATGTTCCAATTTCTGAAAATGGGATTAAAAAGATTCACAATAGTAAAAGTAGCGAACGAAAGATGAGACAAAGGAATAGAATTGCGTAAACTTGGCTAGGATTGAAATGGAAGTAGGCCAAACATCCTGATTCTCATTCACTGCCGTCTGTTCTGTCAAAATGTAATGTAAGCTCAGGATGGAAAATTCTAAAAATTCTTGGTGTCTGCCAAACCGCTGGGGAAAATGCATACGTTTCCACGAATGTGATTGGATTCAACGAGTCAAGCAGTGAAGTAAATTACAATGAAGTATTTCGAAAATGAGATGAGACTGGAAAACGGTATCTGGATGAAATACGATTAACTCTGCTTCAAAATATACCGTTCACCCTAACTTTCACCTATGGCAAAGAAACGCGGTTTTCGATTTAAGAAAATCGTATTTTGTGAAGTGAAGCATATATTGCGCAGCCATGCAGCTTAGCAGGTTATATACGATTCTCAGAGTGCTACATGAATTACACCACATATGTAAGCTCATAGTAATAGCCAGCTACGAGTAATTTCAAAAGATAGACTAAATCAAATTCAACTTATTTCCCATGTGGGCTTTCCATCGATTCATTTAGTTTGGATAAAGGAGGAACTCCAAAATAGTGCATTCAATCAGAGTTTCATCTTCCTAGGATTTGTGCTAGGAATTGTTCTATCCGACACGCACAGAGGTAAATTCTGTTAGTATTCTAAATTAGGTATGAAATGAAAGGTTCTGCAAATACTATCCGTGTCCCTTATTTCATTTATGTATGTGCTAGGACATAGAGTGAACGAACGGACTTGTAAAAATGAAAATTTTCTTGCGCAATGAATTGCATCGAATCGAATCCCAATTCAATGACTTCCCTTCTTAGAATATTTTCAGGGATCAGTTTAAACCGTTCCAATCCATCCAACCTCGTAAATTTATGTAAAGAATGTCCTCTGTCCGAAATTGGTTGGATAGAGTGGCGTCCAATTTGAGACAAACGACATGGAAGTTGGTTTAATGGGATGAATGAGGTCTAAACTCTTGAACCTTGATTAAACGTGTAATGTTTTATATTTCCAGGATTTCGACTGTCGGAATCATCTGAGGTATGTAACGTCATCAATACGTCAGGAAGTTTAAGTTACGGCACACGCAACCAGAGTAATAAGTAATATTATTATATTACTTATTACTCTATGCGCGCAACAAACACTAATTTCTGGATCCGATAATTTAAAAAATATTATTAATAAGCGTAGCTTTGTTGTTAGTGTTTGTCTCAACATGTGCCCTGCAGTCCCATTACCACGAATTTGTCCTAACTTTATGTATTTTATGACAGGGTCATCCAAGGGATGGGTGATGGAGACCGCCTCTATGTATGATTTTTAAGAATATGTATGTGTTTTTGTATGTTCCACTATTATATGAGTCTTGTGTCATTTAGGTATGTGGTACGAACGCACACAGCCCCAAGGACTGGGTCATCAACGTGAGTATTTCATTCATGATGCGATGTTTGCAATTTGCTTTGGTTTCGGATTCCCTATGTTTTACCGATATATATATATATTTTCATTTTCCTACCTTTTTGATCTATCAAAATGAGTCCTTATCCATCCATCATAAATGTGTCCTCCTCAAATTCTGTTTTATGATTACTTTGTAGTTCGATTTATATTGTTTTCGTATTCTTTGAATTTTAACTGCTTTTGTACAATCTTAAATGTGAATGTTGTGAATACTGGTGGTAGTCGTGATAAAAATGGTGACAAAATCGTATTGTTCTATTTGCTTCTCTCAAACTGGAACAGCTTCCGGCATTTCTGGAAACTGATGTAAGCACTGGTGCCTTCTTCTATCCTCTTTCTCTATTTATACAAAATCTAAGTCTAGCGTTGCATAATTCATCTTGAGGATATAAAATCCTGTAATATGTAGCATAACATATAGCTTGATCTGTGAATAATGTAAGTAATTCAACCTGACGAATGTCTGTAACATGAGAGGATTTTGGTATTTCAGTCCAACTTGACCCCACTGCCGAGGCAGTCCTTTGTGCCAGGAATTGGAGAGGGGACGGCTCGTTGTCCTTATGACCCCAATGATAACTCCACTGCTGTCTGGGTGGAAAATGGAAACCCCGACTCACTGAGTGGTTTATACAGGTGAACATTGTAACTCATTGGTTACACTACCATATTATTGTGTTAGAATATGTATCCATCAGATGAGCATATGACAAGTCTTCTCACATGAATAATCAAATGACTTCAGAAAGCATGGCAAGGAAGATGAATTTATTATTCATGATTGAAGTACCGTAAAAGATGAAGAGAGATTACTAACCGCCTTTATATTTAATACAATTTGGCCCTTGACTGCCTCCAAGGACGTTTTATCTATGTGTAAGGAGTGAGGGGATGGCCTGTAGTATTTTGTGGGTAGTTTGTGTTATCTAGGATAGAAGATCTCAGTCAGGGACCCTCTTCCATTTTTTTGTTGAGTGAAATCTACTTTTTGTTTTTATGCATCAAACTTCACCGGTTGCCCTTCCTATGTTAGTTAAACTATTAGTTTACGTCGTGTAAGAAGTTATCCCCCCGACATCTCAGGTTACGTGAAGTCATTTTATACAGATAAATATGGTACAGAGTTATGCTCCACATCATCACTGAAGTCTTGGAGAACTAGACACTATTTATTTCATAATGTTTTTCGTTTATTCGTCATCGACTTATGATTTAGTGTACTATCATGTGTATTCCAAATTGTGACCGTTTGGTGTCATTTTCAGTGGGACAAATGCCGAGTTCACTAAAGCGGGTATGTTTCACACATGATCGAATTTTATGTAATTATGGCTTATTTATTTTGTTGCTTGTATTATATACATGTTTTAACCTAATAATTTAAAACTAAACAAGCGAAATTTTATTTTTCAGACACTGTGATCTTCAGAACAGGTAAGAGCTTTGCATCATTAATATTAATACATATTAATGTACTTAATCAGATTTATACATTATCATTTATGTCTTATGCAGATCTTTACAATATGACAACTGGGGAGAGGAAACACCCGTTTAAACGAACGTTAAAATATGATTCTAAATGGCTCGACAGTAAGCATCTCTCTAAGACTTTTAACATACGTCAATTACCTTTAGAAAGAATAGAAGAACTTTGATTTCGAGAACAAGCTTACAAAAGATTGCACATTGTTGTCAATCAAAATTGCTCAAAATGTGTAAAAGGGAGGATTACTGTATATTGAGCATGCATATTAATGCGACGTGGTATCTGCCATTATAGAGTTACAAATACTAAATTCATGAATTAGTAGAATTAGAATGTTTCGCATGATCCATGAAACATTCCTTTTCGTGTTTGCGTCAACAGTAGGGGTTCAGACAGTTCCGAGTAATAAGACAAAAAATCTTCTTTTCGCGTTTTCATGCATTAGTTCAATTTGTGTCAGATCCATCGCTTGATTTCAAAGTTTCCAGTAAAATAATTGTTATAATTTGCATTACAAATAAATAATGATAAATGTTTTAATAACGACATTATTAAAATCAGTGGAATAAAAGAATCTTTGTATACAATTTGATATATTTTTTAATTTTACAGAGCCAAATTTTGTTGGATCGTACGATATTGGAGAGTATGTGTACTTTTTCTTCCGGTAAGTCATTTTGTTG
>JAQFZJ010001179.1:0-12124 GCA_034695645.1 Folsomia fimetaria
TTCAGAGGGTGGTTTATTTGCTTCTCAACTGAGGAGTTCTCAGCCAGGCATTCAGAGTACATACAAAGTTTCATTCTTTTAAGACATGTATAAGGAAAATAAAAGTGGTTTTATCTCAATTCTTAATTAGGTGTTGGCTGAATTTGCAGAATAATGAGAACTTTTGCATGCAAATGTGCAAGGTTAGCTAGTTGTATGTATGTATGTATGTATGCATTGATTTATTAAACTCTTTTAGAGCAAGGCCCATACAGTGAGTTACAACAAGTTACATTATAAAATGTAAGCATAAATATAAGTATAAGTATAAGTGAGTTCTTGACTAATAAATATTTAGTTATTTATAGATTAATTAAGAAATTTGAATACATATATTCTTTCATTGAAAAGAAAATGTAGTTGACAGATGGATTGCATAATATGGAATAAATAGAATTCAATTCAGTTGTGACTTAGCATATAACTAAAGTTTGTGCTTTGGATTAAATTAAAATATAAGTAAGTATTAATTGCATTGGATTAATTAAATCGTAATGAATGAAATAGATAAATGGTTGCATGCAAATGAATTAACCTATTCTAAATAAAGTAATTCTTAAATTGTTAAGCTCATGTTCATGCATTATTGTCAATGATTACTTCTCTTCTCCAGCCTCGTTGTTTATAAAGTTAATTGTGTTGATTGCTTCTCCCAAAACGGAGGACATTGCATTGCAATCTTGCTTGGTGGTAAATTCCAAGCATTTAAATCTATGTGATTCGTCCAGTTTGTCAATGATATGAAATATTCTGCTCCGTATTCCCTGATGTAATTTGCAGTAAAAAATAAGATGGTACAAGTCATTTATGTCATTTTTGCATATTGGACAAAGCACATTGTTATCGAGGTTAAGCACCGTTTTGTTATGATAAAATCTCCCATTAGTTAATCCCATTTGAGCACATAAAGTAAATTCCCAATTGGATAAGTTGAAATTAAAATATTTTGCTTCCCCTCCCGAGGTCATTAAATCTTCGTAATAACAGAATGTTGCTGATGATCTCATGCGGATGATATCGTCCTCTCTTCAGGTTAGCTAGTTCATTAATGTCCAGCACTCTCGTTATCTAACTATGATTCACTCATCTATTTCTCTCTCGCTTCCCACACGCGAGGTATGCGTGCAAACCTACAACTTACTCTTATACCTATAAATGTACAGTCTTCTGTACTGATACGAAAGTAATGTATTAGTATATTCATCAGTACTGTTAGACAGAATTACGTATTGATGGATTAGATTATGATTGAATCGCAATAATCTTTATTCATAATTTCTTCAATTATAGAAGTAGAACTTTGTTATTACTGGAATTATGGTCGACATATAATTTGTAGTATATAATTAGAGTAATATAACTAGTTGAATACATTCGCTGTAGCTTAATTTATAATTTAAATTATGATTTACACATATCTCTTACTAATATCTTTATGTATTATTTATATGTTGTTGAAGCGATTTTGCATTCCAAATAAATATGTAATGAATGCAGCAAGTACATAACAAACTAACACATGGTGTTAATTTATTCCAACATCATTTTGATCATGTTCATTGTTTTTTGAGGATATGTAATAACAATGACATTAATTAATGTTGTGACCAATTAATATTGATCGGAATATAAATGCAATTGAATTGCAATATTTGTTTTCATCATTGGAATTAAAAATGGTGATGGCATACTTCACAAAAACTGACATCGGAGGATCCACAATTTCCTTTTTGTTAATACAAATATATTTCAAATATCTTATGCTATATGTATTCTAGGCAACATATTTTGTAGGACTATTCTATTCTTATTGTATCTCTTTGGTGACAGAGTAAGAATAGATTGGATGTTATGGATGCAGTTTCCGGTATATAATAAACCCGTAAAATCTAACCAAAAGCATATCAACAGCAAACCTTGTATTTTCCTCCGCTTTGTTTTACGATGGACACACTTTATGGAAAACAACGTCAGCATCCTCAACATGGAAAGATATACCCACATCAACTTATCTTTAATTGTATTTCGCATTGCGAGCAAGACTGCGTGTGAACATATCAGGACTCTACTTGGTGCATCATTATACATTACAGTCACCTTTCTATGCTGTGCAAATATTCACAGTGTGAATTTCACACGTACCATCGCAACCACAGGGAATTTGCAGGTTTTTTGCAAATCAATTTTGCAACCTTGCTCAGCTTATCATCTGTTGCTTTCATTACAACTTACTGCGGAAGCAGAATTAGCATCTAATAATTTTCTCATCGTTCTAATAATTTTCTAATTTTCTTTAGCATCAAATAAATAATTGTAGGTTCGAAAGGATCCGATACACCATTATTGAATTATTGGTATATTGGATAGATTCTTGAATCTATATGCAAATCACTTATAGGCAAATAATTGTATTGTAGAACAATTGAATTCTGTATTATATCATTTTGAAAGAGAAAGAGAACCAAAGTAATGTTTTTTTTGAAAACTCAGCAGCACAAAGTTTAGTTGTTATAAAATTCTACAGCTTGTCCAGTCTCCAATGTTTATCTCCAATATAGCATACGACTTTTACTGGTCCAACTTACATAGTTAGGGTCATACAAATGTAAACTACAAGTTTTAATGCCATTGATGGAAGCTAACGCTATTTCAATAAAGAGAGCATTTTTTTACAAGATTGGAATGTATCAATTAAACTACAGAAAACCGCTGTGAAGATGTCTTGATATTTTACATTAACAATGTTTATTTCACAGAAATTAGAATTGATTTTGTCATAATGCTTGTTATAAACTGAATTACGAGTAAGATTAGTAATTTATTTCTCATATAATATATTTCTCAATCATACATACAGGGTGGGCCAGATGGCCAGAAACCATGTTACAATGGGAACTTTTTTGCATTGCATTTTTCTAAAAACCATTGAAAAGTTTCATACTAAACAAGAAATTTGATATCTGCTTTTCTTGTTTACTATGAAACTTTTCATGAATTAAATGTGGTTACCAATGGGTTTTAGAAAAATGCAATGCCAAAAAGTTCCCATTGTAACATGGTTTTTGGCCCACCCTGTACATGAAATTTATTCATAAAATAATATTTTGTCGAATAATCAAATTTTAATTTTTTTTTTATTCGTTTTACACGAATACGATTATATAGCTAATTTTTAAACAATTCATAAGTACATCAATTAGATGCTTGAATCAAGAACCAGAACCCATAGTTAAAAAGCTCAAACTGTATTTAAATAATAATAAAGACTATTTTGTATTCGGATTAAGTTGCCGGTTATCTATGTTATTTATCCAGGTTTCAAGAATTGTCATTAAAAGCTTTTAGTAGCCAAATTGCATTCTTATCTCTCATATTTCACAGGGTGTTAGCGTTAAATTTATTGAGTTCAGTTGATTACAATCCGAATATGGAAACTTGCGAGGTCCAAATTGTTGAAAGCGCTCGGGCTGCAGCAAAGGGAAATCACAATCCTGATAATAATTCTTCTAATGTTACCTCAAATCACTACATACTCTAATTGCGGGTCCATCAACGTCATCGGGACATCCCAATTCTTCAAGTATTAATAAAGTATAATAAGTATTAATAAGTATTATAGTAAAAAAGTATAATAAGTATTAATAACAATCAGGTTTGGAATTCATTTAAATATTTAATTATTTGTGTATATAGGTCACGATGATAATAAGTGTTTATCCTTATTTAGGATGATGATGCAATGACTGTGTTATGACTGATTCGGATGAAGGAGAAAATCCCATTGATTAAAATTTCCACAAACGTGCTTTGTTTACACAGTCCCGAGAAACCAAAGGACGAAGGCGAATATATTGTACAAGCGGAGCCTCATTTCCAAACTGGTAAATAATATAAAGAATCAGCAACTCATCTAGTTACTCTTGTAGTGATGAGCATTTTATAATATCAAGACTCCTGCGGACTTAAATGTAATTTTAAAAAGTAATATCGCATCTTAAACAAAATCAAGATTTAATAAATCCACAGTCATATTTATGACACGACATAAATGTAACCGATGGTGCTTATCCATAGGTAAATAAGGGATGTAGCGTCGGGTAGACGGAATTGCAAATATTGGACAAGTCAACCTAATCCAGTGAGCTGGCAGACACGTCCCGCATTGTTAAAATGTCCATAATGCAAAATCCAATGGGTGAGGTACGTCCTGCTTGCTTATCAAATATTGTTCAACTACTGGTACACTTGTCGCACTTATAATCCTACCATGTCTACTTAAGACTCAAAAGAGGAGATAAGGGGATTATTAAGGGGTGAAACCCCTTTATAAGATTGTCTTGTCCGTCTGTCTGTCCGTCCGTCCGTCCGTCCGTATTTCCGTGCGATAACGGTCGAACGGTTTAATGTAGAGACTTCAAATTTGGTACACAAGCTCCTTTGGTCAAGGGCTCGGATAAGTTCGAAGATGGGCCCTGTAGGTCAGACTCCCTTGGGGGAGTGGTAAAAAGAATTTTTTTAATCGTCTAAAGGGGGGGACTCTTTGGTTCATTTTTTTCATGTCCTCTGATTTTCTTCAAATTTTGGGTGATTATACTTTGGAGGTAGGAGCATCTACCCATACACTTTTTAGGTCATTGCGACCACCCCCAAGGTCATGAGGGTGCGGTCAAAGGCCAAAATGACATGATACATGTTTCCAACATGATTTTTCGAAACGAATGCAATGGCGCAAGACGTTTCGACTTTAGATCACCCCCACATGAAGAGGGGGTGTGGTCAATTGGGGTAATTTGAGATTTGTGTACCAAGTAAACCAAGACCACTCCCAAACACCTGGGGTATGGTCCAAGCTTCACGCCGTCGAGGGGAAATTTGAGATTTCATGTTTTTTAGTCGTATACGCTAAAAACAGGACTGTAACTCAAAACCCGACAAGATCGCAAGCTGGCATTTGAATTTATTATTCACGTTTCACCCCTTGCTTACTGCGTTGCCACGGTTTATTGTGTTAATCAATAGTATGATGCAATGACTGTGTTATGACTGATTCGGATGAAGGAGAAAATTCCATTGATTCAAATTTCCCCAAACGTGCTTTGTTTACAAAGTCCCGAGAAACCTAAAGAACGAAGACGAAAATATTGTACAAGCGGAGCCTCATTTCCAAACTGGTAAATAATATAAAGAATCAGCAACTCATCTAGTACTCTTGTAGTACTGGTACACTTGTCGCACTTATAATCCTACCATGTCTACTTAAGACTCAAAAGAGGAGATAAGGGGATTATTGTGTTATTCAATAGTCCAATCAAACAATATCTCTGAATGTGTTTAAGTTATCAATAACTTTGGACTCATTTGAAAATGGGATGAACGATGGTTTTTGTTCTCATTCCCATGTCAGACTGGGCTGCAAAAAGTCGTTAAATTGCTAGTGGACAACTAAAAGTAAGTTGAAGGAAATTTCAAATAAAATTTACAACGGGTACAAATAAGGGCATCGAAGATTTATATTAAAATAAAAGATTTATTATACTTATTTGTATTATGTCAAAATAAATTTGCTATTGCTAACAGCCATGATGTCTTTCCGGGTTCATGATGCCGAAATAAAACTTCCCCCAGATTGGGAGGGTCTCAAAGGACGTTTAGCAGAAGTTAAAATCCGTCACGCTAAGCTTCGTGAGCTAGATAAAATGAAACTACAATTAAATCCTACAACGCTGGAACTGGCAAAATTATCATCACTGGTATACGAAGAAGATAAGACTAAGATGAGGGCTACAATTGAAGGTATTAGACAACTTAAATCTTATTATTTATACCTGCCCAAGGGAGACAACTGACAATACGCTATTTCTGCGACACTGACTATAAAGGAATCGTAAAATAATTTTATTAAGTTAGTACAGTGATTCATATCGATAATAAGGAGACATTTAATTACATGATGGCTAATTGATTTGCTCGCAACTATTATAAAAAAACCCGGAAACTAAATTTGGTTTGTTTGTAATCTTGTTTTCAGATGACTTTGAGCCATTCTGGTCGATCTCAAAGGATGACTATTTTGGCTGCGTGTTCTTCCGCGTGGGAAATGATACCCGTCACAATCAACTAGTACTTGCTCATCGTGGTACTCGTAAGTGGTTGATAGTATCTTATAAATTTGTATAAATGGCAAGCGTCACCGCGTATAAATTTATAACCACTCATTTTATTTCTAGATTCAGCTAAAGATGTCCTGGCATGTCTTGAGGGCGTAGTGGAAAACAGGATAACGCCATATTTGAATTACGCCGCAACTTTCGCGGTCCGTCTTCAAAAAGCATATGCGTATGTAAAAAGCTTTGATAATGTTCAAATATCTATCACAGGACATTCTTTAGGAGGCTGGTTAGCACAAATTAGCGCATTTGCTTTCAATCAATTAGAAGCTAATGGACCTGAGTTTGTACGTAAACAAGAAGGTAGCTCATTTCTTCATTGCCATTGTGCAGTTTTTGATTCCCCCGGGGCTTGTCAGATAATTGAAAAGCTGAGTCAAGGAAATCTGATAGGAGGCCAGGTTGACGTGTCACTGTACTCTGGGCGGTCTCCTCCTTTAGATATAACTAATTTTGTGTTTTGCCCGAATGAAATTAATGTCGTCAATCAGCATTTTGGAGATATATATGTACTGCCGTCCAAAAACATACAGTTACAAAAACCATCCTTAAAACGAGTCATACCGCTCTATTCAAGACTCGCTCATCTTTCTAATTATCATAGTATGTCAAATATTGTAAATGAGTTAAAGAGCATGTCAGACTCGAAAAGCATTCGGGCTTTAAATTGGCCTCTAGTTATTCACCAGGGTTGGGATACTAACGCTGGGTGTAAGAGTAGTAGCAACAAGTTGGGTACATACTGGCGGGTGGCTGCTGGGGCTGTAAAACGATTATTTTATTCATCCAATGTATACCATACTTTCAGTTGGTCCAAAGATTTTGATAATTTTGAGAGAGAGGATTGTACCAGCGGACCTTTTAGTGTTAGTTTGCTTTCATTAAGTAACAGAGAGAATGAAATGGTGAGGGACATATCACAATTTATGAGTTGGAAAAGTTATTTTCCAAAGGATGATGTAAATATCTCGAAAATTAATGGGTTAATTCCTAGCGAGTTGCAAAAGCAGACAAGAATTTCAAAAGGAAGACTTTGTTTTGACAACTTCTCTTTCTCTGAAGGTTCTAAATTCCTACGCACGCTCCGGAATAGTATCATTTGGGGAAAACAAATTCAGATAGAGCTGCCAAATTTTGAAGAAATTACGATCCTCCGAGATAGTGAGATGCATTTCAACTCTATTCGAGATGCATATTTCGATGTTAATTTCTCGGATTATAGTGATTTGGATAAGATTTTTAAGCCGGGTAAAAAATATTTTAATTTGTCAGATACGGAGGCAAAATTGCTTTTGATGAAAATTACGACAGCGATTTTAGATCCAAATTGTAAAACGGTACACAAAGAAGACTTAATTTTGACCAAGTATAATCCTTCTGTTAAAACGTTGTCGAGTGAGAATGTGGCAACGACGTTGCTAAAATCCGTCAAGTACATAATTGTAGATTGTACAGAAATGAACAACGATTTTGTGAGGACAGAAATTGTACAAGGCAAACACCACATTTGGATTAGTACGCAGTATGCGAAAAGCTCAGTAAGTTTTACTTTTAAGCTAGAATGCAACACACTTTTTGATCAAAATGTGCTAACTAGAAAAGTTCTGTTGAATGAACAGAAATATATGTTGAAAGACTTTATATCGTTGGAAAATTCTTGTTCAAAAGAGTGTCTAGCAGAGTTTTTGGCTGCGAATCATAAGCAACTATTAAACATATTGATAAATTTTCCACAGTGCTATGAAATTGCAGATATTGGTGTGGCAATTCCAACTTTGGTGGATCAGTGCAGTTCTTTCATATCACCAATGATAGATATATCCGATTTAACGATTCACTTTCCACAAACCGAGGAAAACATGGAAACCTTGGTCATTTATGGACAGGGATGCGATAAATTTGAGGAAAATTTGCAAAAGCGCTGTCCTGAACTAGTTAACTCGTGCATCTACTTGGGTAATATTGCAAAGTACATGGACCGGTATAGAACAATTTGTAAGTCAAACCTTGGCACATTTTGCAGCCTTCTAAAAATTCAAGATGGTGGAACATGTTTTCTTTGGGAAATGCAGTATAACCCAAAAGTTTTTAAACCTCGGTCTATAATTCTACCTCAGTTTGATTTGGCGAGTTTAATCCGCAAAACAGCAGAACAAAGGTTTGACCTCAAATTGCTTATAGAGGGAAAGAAAATCACTTGTTCAGTCAATCCGAAGAGAAATAACAGTTCATCTCAAAAACTTTCTGAGCATAGCAAAATTAAGATTAGTGAAGGAAATCTGATTTATGTTACAGCCGACGGAACTGAGTGTGCTACTGAAGTCTCTAAAATTCTGCACGTTGACTTTTCCCCCATAGTCAAAAATGGAGCTTGTTGGATAGAATTAGAGGAAAAATGGAATCCTAATAATGCAAATACTTCTAGATCCAAGTTTTCAGAATGCTGCAATGATACTATGAGGTGTGACATGCTCCCGTCATATTTCCCCTTCAAACCCGTGGTAAACGAACCGCACCGTGCGACCAGTTACCAACTCCAAAGTTCAGTTCACTTACCTGAGAAGGATTTTGGAAAGAATTCAATTGCAATTTTAGTCGATGTACCTGGCATGGGGAAGTCATCCACCTTGATTCGTATTGCTCAACAACTTTCTGCAGATGCCAGTAATTGGGTAATTTATGGTGACATGTCCTGCCTTACACAAATGCCAGATGAGATGAACAGTCTAGAGAATGCAATTAGTTTCATCCATAACAATTTTGTGTACAATGTGGTTGGCCAGTTCTTCTTAAAACAAGTTTTAGAAAATCCCAAATCAAAAATTGCAATCACTTTTATCTTTGATGGTGTTGGCAGTACGAATCCAAATTACAAAATTATTTTACAACTGCTTCAAATAATTGCTGAGAAAACGGTGGCAAGCATAATTGTTGCATCTCGACCGGATGATTTAACAGATCTTGTTTCCAAATTAGGAACTTTACCTCACACATTTAAACATGATTTGGATAAATCAGAATTTTTGGTCGATATTTGGCATGGTGTGATAAAAAAGGAAAAAGAAAAGTTGAAGGAATTTGCAAACGAGCTTTTGCGCCAGACTTTTGCTTATGTTGGGGATGAGAAAGAAAACTTCTTATGTGTTCCATTGCATCTCAAAATGATAGCTACATTATTCTTAAACCGAGCGAAATCATATGTTGAGGACCAGCAGGGAAAGACACTTGCGAGTCTTATCGTTGGGGAAGAAACTTTGAGCTCAGTTTTTCAAAAGTATATTTCCCTCATGTTGAAGAATCATGCTGTACACATTTTTCAGGTTCCCAAAGATTATGGTATCCTTTTTGATGAAATATTTCGCTCATATTCTAAAGATTTAGAGAATGCTTTGATAATTTTCGCTGCGAAAGAAATGAATATGATGGGAATGGTTGATAAATTACCCAAATCCGTGTTTGACAGTACACCTCCTTCTGATACAATCACCCAATTTCTCAAGGATTCGGGCGTAGTTTCAAGCGGTTCTGATGAGAAATTAATCTTCTTTCAGAATTCAGTAACCGAGTATTTAATTGCTCGTTTATTTTTCGTTATAATTGATATTGGTAGGGTTAAGGGTATAAATCCTCACATTGAGTACCCCAAGTTTATATGTTCATTCCTGACAATGGTACTAATTTTATCTGTGAAAGGAAATAAAGTTATGAGGAAGTGCCTGGATGATATGCTTGGCGAAATAGATTTTAGGAATAACTTTCCTTTATGTCCTCACGGATTGAGTTGCTCGATAGGTACATACTGGACCAACTTTTGGCCCATTGTTTTGCATGAGGGTGGGAATGAGAATTTGGTCCATTTCATAGTCAGAGTTTGTCGGCCACCATGGTCAGAAATACTGACTGAGATACTGCACCGATACTGCACCCTGGTACCGCACCACCTTAGGGCGAGATTGTATAGTTGTTAGAGCTACGAATGTATGGAATTCGATACCAAAAAAAACAACTAAATTTTGGGATGTTAATTTACTTTATCCAACATATGTTAAACTATGTCGTGAATACCTAGTGGATAAGAGAACTTCGTAGTTAAAATTATTATAGATATATTATTCCTTCTATTGTAGTCTAGTGTGTCATGGTTTGTAAACCAGTTTGTAATGAACTGATATCTGTTGACACTTGAATAAAGGATTACTTGACTTGACTTGACTTGCTGCTGCACTTATGTGGTAGTTTATGAATGTAGTACTAAAAATCATATTGGTTGAATTTTTGTCAGTTTCGTATTTTTGAAAGTAATTCATATGTATTGTAGTCATATGTTTCATATGTATTTAATGCGGTAATTAGTTGTGTCGAGAAATTGAAACGCGGTCTTAATAGAATATAGCGTCGTTATAATTTAAACTTTTCATATTCAAGTGATGTTGAAAATTCTTGTTGCGTCCTAAATCGCACACAAATGGGATTAGTAAAATACTTCTAAATAAACAGGCGAATTAGTGACTGATTACAAACGCGTTGATGCTCATACTGCTATGGATTATTTTATGAAAATTGTAAACGTATTAATTTCGCAAATTCGTGATTTTAATTTTGCAGGTTCGTAAATTATGTATATACAGGTAAAGTATATACATAATTTCGTCGAAATTCGCCAGCCCCTCCGACACGCGTCGCAAATGTGTTTACTAGTCGCCGTTAAGCATTCAAAGTCATACCTTGTCGGATATGTAGAACCTTACTTAGATTCAGATTATTGTCACAATACCGACAAGGATGAGAATGATGATAGAAATTTAGAAATTGAAGCCATGGTCTATACTTGCAGAAAATGTTCGAATGATAAAGAACTTAAACTTGAAAAACTCGATGAGCATCGATAAATGCATAGAAACCGAAGGTCTACAAAGGTCGTTGTAATAATAACGCCATGCAAAAGTCTTCATGGTATGTATTATATTTCGTCAAAATTCAAAGAATTTATTGCTTATATTGTATACATATATACCACTCCGTTATGTAAATAGGTGGCAAAACCTCGCGGTGTGTTGTTAAAGCTGAAAAACATTGAAGAGAAGAGAGCGTGGCCGAAATATGTAATGGTTTGTCCAGAAACTCGCCTAATGCGTCGTGACCTTTTGGACGCCTGAATATCAGTTTCAGTTAGTATAGTATAAGGAACCCTTATCAATTTCAGTTTATTACTTTGTAAATACGTACACATCTTTTTCTTTTAAATATACTGAGATGCGGAATAGGTAATATGTACATATATTGCCATAAGTAGAACCATATTTCAATTTCACAAATTTGTACACCGTAAATATTATAACTCTATGAGTTATACTGACAACAACTTATAAAAATTTACCCAAGTAGCAAACAAAAAGGTTGTTGAATAATCCTTCAGAATCATTTTAATGAACCTGCTCATCAAGTTTTAATAATGTGCGCATTAGAAATATTTGAAAAGGGATGGGCATTTTGCCTAATGTACGACAGTTCCACTTCGTTCAGGTTAATTTAGAATCAACCAATTCGCCTGTTTTATACCCAATGGAATTTCTCTATATTATAATTTTGAGACTAAAAAATAAGCCTCAAATTCTTTCCAAATTAAGACAAATAACGTTGTTGACGAATCGTTTTGAGATAAAGCCCCAGTAGGAATGATATGGTTATAAGAATAATTGAGTTAGATTTTATAACGAGAAATATAAACCTTGAAGTTAACTTTTGCCAATTATTGGTTTGGCATAACCATACAATATCGGTCAGAAATATCTTAGTTTCCTGTTGAAATTTGGCAAGCTATGAAAATTTATACCTTAACACAAAATGATTTCTAACCTTTCTATAAAACTATTCGGGCTGCGCATCCGATTTGCGGAAATTACCTTGGCAACCCCAAT
>JAQFZJ010001180.1:0-12116 GCA_034695645.1 Folsomia fimetaria
GTATTGTCTGATGCATTTAATGTGCATAGTGGCAACCCCCAGGTCGGGGACCAGTCCAGGGTCATTCCTTGTCAGTTATTCAAAGTTTATATTGTCACGTTTGGTTTCAAGCGGCCGAAGGTAATAATTCAATTTCTACCCGCTTATCTGAGTTAGTTGCCCTAATTGTTTATCAATGTCGGAAATAAATACGTTTTATAGGACATGAACAATTGTTCGACAAGAAACGCCGTAGGAAAAATTGCTATAGGTGTGTCTTCTTGTGTGGATAAGCCATGTCAGGGGAGAAATAATTTCACCCGCGTATTATCTACCCTTAATCTGTGGGTTTCCGGTCCATCTTCTCTTTCTAGTGGCCCGATTATCAAGTTGCGCCTTTTCCTCCATAAAATAAAACGCAATAACAACATTGGTAAATTTATTAAAATGGATTACATAGATTAATTTATGACGATAATTGTCTTATTCCCACTCTCCTTAAAGCCTTTCAACCAATCCAAATCTATATTCACAAAGGGGGCAGGAATGGACCGTGTCCCCACATGCTTCATTACAACTGAACGGATAACAGAAAAATGGCACTCCGCTGCAACAATTAGACGTAAATTACTACACTAAAATTACTACATTCACATTTAATTTACCTTAATTGCATAATTATTTGATACTTTAATTACTCACATAATTGAGAGACACAAGAAGAATGAACAGCAAATTGTTAATATTCCAGCCTCATGTCGTGTTCTCGTAATCACTTCTGTTTTACAACGGCGGCAATATGTCCACTCTGGATTGTGGGAAGTAATTGGGGCAACTACCACTAGAAGTAATTTGAGAATTAGCCAAGCATTAGCATTTGTTAGCACCAAATGCCATTTTTTAAGTAATGTATTCTACCGCGTCGCTTTTGATGACGAGCTTCCGCTGCGGTTTTTGGTTGCGTATTAATATACAATTTTACTGGGGGATGGGTGTAATCACTGCCCGTGTTTGTATTGTTAAATGCAGCGGAGGAACAGGCTGCAAACATGATCGCGCTAGAGAATTTTCTTGCAAAAAGATGTCAAGTGAATGAAAGTTGACCACATTTAGCAAAGTGATGAATTGAACACTCGAACAAATGAGGCACAAAATCTTCAAATTTACTAACCTGCAATTTATTAGGAATTGATCAGCCGTATGGGAAAGGAGGATGACGCATGGTTGGAAGTTATGTAACCCGTGAAAATGATTAAATTAATCAGATTAATGTTAAGACCTTCATGTAGCAACGGAAGGGAAATCCAGATGCCCGCATGTAAACATCCCAAGGCAGGGAATTCAGATAAATATACAAGGCAAGGTGGATGCGAGTTAATACCATGTTTGTTTGCATTGGCTGGTGCTAACCATCTTATCTGACATTGGTAGGTATTGATGGTTATCTTATTTGTGTCTGTGGTTTATGACTTTCTACTTTAGTCGCTATTCACAAACATGCGGATTTCTGCATGTGTTTGTATTTAACTCAGCGCCATAAATGGATTATCCCTTACAATATTGAGGTGTGTTGCTCACCGCCGTTATGTTTTAATGTGTGATTTCCTGGTTTAATAAATAAATATATAATGTGCATTTGTGCGGTAACAACTTTCTATTCAATTGCACTTGTCTTATATTTTGTAAGCATCATGTCTCATATTCTGTTGGATAATCCAAGAATGTTGGAATTCGGCGTTTTGTAGCAGCCATCTATACTAATATATTTCCAAATGTCCGTGTGTCTGTCTGTCTGTCCGTCCGGAACGTGTTGCCACGAGGGTCGCAATGGCAACGTCCACTTCTATGGTAACCTTGGGCGCAGGGTCGGGCGGAATGAGGCCATGATCCGATCATGCAGTCACATGATAGGCGCGGGGCCTGCAGCTAGTGTTCATTATTACAAATCTCCAAATGATTTGCAGGTAAGAATACCATTCTCATAAATTCAATGTGATCAAGTAATAAGTTAGATATTTCTAAATACTACTTCTACAATAATGTGGATTATCAGTTTATGTAAATTCTATTCTTATATAGTATAATTATGTACCTTATTAGATTATACAGCATGATAGAATTAGTTAGATAACTGACGAATTATACAATCATATTATTTAATTCTATCCAATCATAGTATCTTATTTTATTTTATTTCATCCAATTTTATCGCGTTTTGTAGGATTTTACAGTTGGCTTTAAAAAGTTGATTTTTTAAGATAATCTGCGAAATAAATATTTTTATTAAGTTGGTTACTTCAGAAGTTCTTTTAAACAGAAGCCGAAAATTTGTGAAATGGAAAGCTGCCAAAATGCATGCATGTACCAAAATTGTATGCATATTCCTGTGGTTATTGTTGGAAGAGAGTGAAATGCAATATGGAAAAAAATTGTGCGGTAGATAGATGTGCTAAGGATGTAAAAGAGCAATCTTATTATTGGGTAATCATCATGAGACATACATCACGCAGGAGTTAGATGTGTTGGGTAAAATGTGGAAGTTTTGGTGGTGGTGGCAAGAGAGCAGATCCTGAATTTGGGATATTTTTGTTTGTAAAGTTGGCTTCTTGTCAACCATGTTAAAGTTTGATGTTTATGTGTTTGAAATTGATATCATTGTGAGAATATTGTGTATATGGAGTGGGTTGGCATTAAAAATTTTGCAACACGTAAACAACGTAACGTAAAATCAACGTTGCCGACATTATAATTACGTTATTACAACAGTTGAATCTAGTTGGGCTATTAGATGTTTAGAAACGGATAGTTTTAAGATTAATAGGGTCACTAAATTATTCAGAAAATCATGGCTAGAATTCACTATCTTTTGAGATCAAAAAGATTAACTCCTGCGGATAAGTTCCCGCAAGCTTACAAGGCTATTGTTGTCATGTCTGGAATACGGATTCCGTATTATGGAATACAAATACTGGTTGGTCCACCCACGAGAATAGATGCAAGAGTGCAAAAAGTGGTTGACCGGTCGCTTAAATCATGGGTTTTACCTCGAAGTGTGAATGCCAATACCTTATACGAAATGAGATGAATATGCAAATCTGTATTTAAGACCTTTTGCTAAACTTTTCACTGTTAATACACAAAATAGTATTCCTAAATTGTTACATGATTTATGAATCTCCTGATGACACAAGGTCGTCAAAATATTCCTAAACACAAGATGGTTATGTATGAATCCAGTGTCAAATATCGACTAATTCAATTTTGAAACAATCTCCCTAATGATATAAAGAACCAAAATGACTTTGAATGTTTTAAATATCTCCTTAACTCTAATATTGTTTCACATCGTCTACCATGACCTAATAACTGTTTTGTTATTATTATTAAATCAAATATTTTCCTTTACTTCTCAGGGAAGGCATGGTTTGTGATTGATTATATAATACCTATAGGCCCTTTTTGTCTCAAAATGAATTGTCAATTTCATTTGGGACCCATAAGAGTAAGGAGACCGGTAAGCCTAAACCATATAAATACCACATCTGTCTCATTCTCACAAATCTTGTATTAGCATTTGACTGCCTATTTGAAATGAACTTGAATGATAACCTTATACACTCCCATTGGATCGGTATTATATGGCATTCCTAATTTATCAACTTATACAAAATGTGACAACATATGTCCAATTATAGTTATAATATTGGTAATTCTTAACAATTGCAAATTAAAACATTTAATGGTATGATTTTGGAATAATTATTGAAATCCATTAACTTAAACAAGGCTTACTCATACAAGTTGTGTAAGATGATAGTTGTACTGAACGTGTGCAAAACTTGGGTTAACAAACTTGTTTATTATACTGTGTTAGAAAACAATATATTTATTTCCTTTAATTTCCGTTGTTATGTATTTCCGTATTTGATTCGTACATGCTCTTGACAATGACAAATGACTGATAAGTTCACGGCTTTGAAGAGTCGTTCACAATTTACAATGATAGACATAATAAACACAATAATAATACCTTAACATAATGCGCAATATTCACACATGTACAATAAATAACTAGTCTTTTTATCAGTTAAAGTAATTGTAAATATTATGCTTAATCAAAGTGTCAAATTCACACTTATCCATACGCATTTGTCTCATATAAAATCTAAAGCGATTCCCAATCAATATAACACAATTTATTGAACAAGTTGGTAACAGGAACTACAAAAAAATCGTCATAAAATTCATCATGTTTTCTGAAATAATTTTCGTTACATTCCTTCTGGTTTGTCAATCTTCCTGTATATTTCAACAATTGACCCTCTACTCCGAAGAAGACGGCAATGGAGAGGCCTTAGCATTTCGTTCAAAACTTGTCAATCTTACACGATACCAAGATTTCATAGTACAAGCCAAATCATATTGCCAAATAGGGTGGTTAGTTCAAAATAAAAAAAGCGCTTAATTTAAACCAAGTATTTATTGATTTATGCAATCATTTTCAGGTGGGAAGGTTACAGTTTGTCAAATTTTACAGGAAACGTATCCTATCAATCAGAATATTATAATGAAGTGACCTGTTTTAACGGAACCTTTGGACGTGATGTGCAATCCCTTCGTTTTCAAGGACCTCTTGACACGGGATACGAATCTATAGCGGTGTACGAAGGGAATTCGGATGATGCGTGGAGTGGCGCGGAGATTATTGTAACTCATGGATCTGCATCATCTATCGGGTTCTCTCCGAAAGGACTATTAATTTCCGGTGGATCTGAGTGGACAACGTATCCCAATGATGACTTTACCGGGACACCGACTTGTTATGTTGGGACAAATGATTTAAGCAAGTTTGTGGTTCTGGATAAATCTGTCGCATCGATGGAGAGGGGTTGTACACATAAGACGAGGATCAAGAGAATATAATTATAGTTTGAGTAATTAATAGAGTAATTAATCGTTTACATAATTTGTAGATTATTATTAATTTTGAAAACCATTTTGCTAATGAATGTGTAAATAAGATCAGGATTAATATTTTTAGAAGAACTCAAATTTTGCTAATTTATTTTGCATTTCGCGAATCAACTTTCGCATTTGACGAATTGATTTCCTATATTTCCCGCTCTCTCAAAAGTTCAAAGCCCCAAACAATCCCACCCACAAAGCATCCTCCCACCCAAACGACAAATATTGCGGAGAAATTATTTCTAAAATTTAACTGAGTCCAACTTTTCTTCAAAATTTCAGTTATCTTTCTAAACTTTTCAGTCTCGCTTTCCATCAAAGAACTGTACAATTTATCCACCAGTCCAGAATGGAGTAGACCTTCCAAGCGTTGAAAAACTGTTTTCGACGGAATATTAAACAGCGCCCATCCTTTCGGCAGACTTATCAAGGGTTGTCTACTCCGACTTATTGCCATATTCGGCAGCATAGATTGCAATTCGGCATATACCCTACCCACTTCATCTGTCCACGACGCAAGTGCACTGGTTACCTCACAGTTTGACAGAATGGACGCCATGGACACACCGCATCTCCCATACTCGATTGGAATTAATGATGCGTTAGCCAATTCTTTCAACACGTGATAAACATAATCTGATTTATAAGCGCTTGGATATTTTTCAAACAGACTCTTCAAAATACCGCGCGGCAATGCTAGAGATGCCATCTGCTCTTGGACATCTGCTCCACCAACAGCAGCAGCTTGAAGTTGGCTAAAAATCGTGGCGTCGTAAGGAATTGTGTAAAACGTAAAGTTTTTGAGTGAAAGTTCTTGAAAAGTTGTAAATGTTTCTGGAGTTCGAGGAACCGTCATTCGTTTCACGTATTCTCCTCTGTACGAGTTGCTTATCACAATAGTCCCGAGCATCCAAGTTGCACAAAGCGCGAACTTTATGAAGATTTTTTTCGGTGGTTTGAAACTGTGGTTACTTTGTTGTAGAAGTGGACAAAGGCCGAGATATAAAAACGTATGATATCCTGAGGAATCGTCCAGCAACAAGATTCCGGTAATTGTCGTCAAACACAAAACAATACTGGTCCATATCAATCTATCCAGACTTCCAAAAAGTGCGGTGAAATTTATCCATCGATTTTCTTTAGAAGCACATGTAACATATTCCAAACCTCCTTTTTTAACGCTAAAGAAATACACATTAAACATTCCCATGGAGATCATTGGTCCATTTGAAAACTTGATGTGAGACCCTTGATTTCTAAGATGAGCATAATTTTCCAATTTGTTTATAGTTTCTTGTTCCCGCTGAACATTTGAACACTCTATTTCAATACCTGAGAAAGACACGTTTGGGAAAGCTAGTTTGAATATTTCGAAATCCGTGAGCATGTCATCATTGACATTTACATCGCCCGCCAAGTGTGGTTCTTGTTGCGAACTAAATCTTGCGACATGTTTTGAATCTATAGCAGAATGAGTTACCCGCCATTGACGTTCTATCGCAATTTCATTTATAGCTTGAAGTTCCAGATTGATTTCGTCCAAGTTGAAAGGTTTCAATAACGGAAAGTACTGCATGAAACAAGGTACACAGGATTGACATACGAGATACACATCAATCTTGACTCGGGTAACTGCAAATATTAGCAAATGCGCTGGAAACTGGACGAACCGTTTTTGCGAAAGTGTTTGCGGAACTGCCCAATTACTCCATAGGATTTTATCACTTGTATCCGCCACAAGAGCAATGTACACGTGATTCCTTGAACTCAGATATGAAGTCATTTCAACAATATCGAAATAATTAGCATACCTCTTTAACAAACGTGTCGCCAAAGACGGCAGCAGCAGATTATCCATGAATTGGAATAACGTATCCCCCTCAATTTGACCCACTTCCAGGTTTAAATTCACGTAAATGTAGATTGAGCAAGGGAAATTGAAGGTCGCATGAAATTTCAATTTTACCGCGAAATCAACCTCAAATTGCTCCAATCTGTAAGGATTGTTTTGTTTAGCGTCAACTAAAACTATGGGTACACTATATGAATGAAAGTTAACCACATTATTTTTGTTATTCGGGAAATGTACTACCGACACAAAACATTGCACAAATGGCTCAAGCACAGCACCTAGGCTGTTATTGGAATACACAATGGCTATCATGCTCAATAAAATAACCAAGGCAACAGGGAATTGTGGCATTTTGATGGAAAGCGGAGGTTTAAAAAGGATTCAGCGCAAAGAAATCAACAATATAGGAATCATTTCATTCATAAACCTGAAACAAACCACGTCAACAATTAGAGAGAAATGCAATAATACCCGAATATTTGATTTGCCACTACTTCATATTATTACTTAATGATATGCACATAATAAGTAGAAATAAATTATTATTTATTCTCCCTTAGCATTTTGATAATTGTATACTTGAGTATAATGACAATTGAGCAATTTATCGATATTTGCACTGCTCTTAAATCTCTACTGCGGGTACACTTCTTCCTGCCAAGCACCTGCATCTTTACTCATGAGACCATAATATTTGTCCATAAAGTCAATTTATAAATCATTAATTATATCAATATACCAACCTGCTATTTCCATGCATTTAAATTAATCAATATTAAAAGTAGCCAGTCACACATATTTCTTCAAAATTCGTCAAAAGTAGGACGCTAGACCTAATTGGTAGGTACCTATCTACTTCTTCAGAAATCGGAAGAAATAAAGTATTACTGCAACTTCTTATTGTTAGATCATTTATTATGCAGGGAGGCGAATATTACAAATTACACAAAACTTTCTTTACCTTTCTTATTCAGTCAACAGAGAAAATAAGAAAATTGTCGCGGCAAAGCATTTTCAAACAATACAACTATAAATAAACCAAATATACACTACATAAATACATTTACCAGTGAATAATTATTGTCCTCTTCGAAGTTTCATATCTGTCGTTTTGAGTGAGTGGCTGCCATTTTTTCAGAGCATTTGAATAGAATTTTTAAGCTTGACCCTATAAACTGAATAATTTGCCGCAAGTCACTTGCAGAAGCAGGTCTATTGACCCATAAACGAATCCTTCCAGCTGTGGTTGTGGGTCAAAACATCTCATTTTTATAAGCTGGCTCTATCTTGAAAACTCTAACTAATTAACTCTGCCTAGTTTGTTTTCTAGCGAACCTTATTTTCTGCACTGGAGCTGTCCGTCTACTGAAGAACGAATCGGCTCAAATTTGGTACAGAAATGCAATAGGGGCCTTGTTGCTTTATCCTAATTGTGTTATCGGTTATAAGATAATATTGCTTATTTACGAATAGGAGGGTATTTCATCCTGTTCTCATTATGAGGCACATCAGGTTCAAATTTTCGCCATAAATTATGATAAGGTGGGTATCATTTGCAGCAGATTATTAACGGAAAATAAAAGACGTTGAGGTTGGATTCTCAGACAAATAAAAATTATGCAACGTGATTGTGTACACATGAGCGTACCTGTCAAGACGATTTTACATTGTATTCTTTTTTAATACAACTCAATTCAATTAAATTTGATTCATTTATAATTCCTTTTACATATATAATTATAGAATAAATTACACTGTCCAGATTCGTTGCCAATATATTAGAAATTAATCTGAATGGCTCAATTTTTAAACCCATGAGGTTATTGACACACGGTATATTGGCCCCATCCCGGCATAGTCACCGTCTTACATTGCCCTTGGCAACATCTGTGACCTGGAGAGTCAAAGCAGCCCATTGTTGAACCGAGGGGAACGCAAAGAACCTAATAGGCAATTACCAAGTTTGAAAATATCATGACTTTAAATAATTTTAAGTTAATATTGCTAAAAGGAGGTCGTTTACTCACGTCAACTTGAACATCCTGATAATCCGGATTTTCAAAAGTGCCCAATCTACCTTGACTGGCGTACACATGACCCGTATTTGTTTCTTCATCACTGTCCCTGAAAAACAAAGGATTGATTACGTATTTATTTTGTTAATTAAAACAAAGGCTGCCCTGAATTAATATAAAAAATTGCGTAGTTTATCAAGAAGGACAACTTAATTACCTGAGGGGTTCGTCAGAAGGAATGTGGGGACGGCCACCGCTGGAGCCGTTCGGAATACCGGCACCTTCTTCAAGTCCGCCATGACCACCCATCCAGCTGAAACATAAATAAAGTGGACAGTTAAGAAGTCTGTTATAATTTTACTATATATAAAATGTGAATTCCACCGTGTCATTCTGCCATCGCCGGCGTCACCAGATTGATAATTCCTCAACTTAAAGAGAACCATGACAATGTACAATGGAAGAGACAGATCCATTTCGATATCAAAAATTTTCTCGATGTTCCCAAAATTAAGAAAAGAAGAAAAAATATTTTTTTCTGGGGTGTGAGTGAATGAAGAAACTTAAATGGGCACAAATTATACGATGCTGTCTCTTTAAATACTGTATTGTATACAGAACAAAAAACAGATCCATAAGAGAACACCGCCATGCAAGCACATCATCATTTTCCGTCAACAATAATAATACTTACTTAGCATGAGGTCAATCCACATTTTAATAACTCATCATCATTATTAATTCGTATACCAAAGTCCAAACATGCCAGCCTTTCAGCTATATACTTAAATACAAAATTGTATATGAAAGGAATGAATGAATATCAATATCAGCAGGATTATATATTCATTCACTCTCAGCTCTTTTTCCATGGGGATCAATACACACACACACTAATGCAATTCAGTTATTTTTTCTCGCTCAATCAAACTCAGTTGAATGAACGAAAAGGGATGAATTGAATTCGATAATTATCTGATCATACTTTCTTTTCTTTTGACCAGAACAATGGCAAATGATCTGGCAAATGAAATTCCAGAGAAATATATATTCCGTTGCCCATATTACGCTCGATTTGTATTAAGATTATACTAGTGTCATATCAGGGTGTATTACTTATACATTCAAATCTAAATAGTCTATAATTAAAAATCCCGCATTAATAAGTTCTGAGCAGAATGGGCAGAAAAATGGAAGATGAATCATGGTACGTCATAACAGTCCACTTTTGACCACTTTTCCTTATCAATAGATTATACTTAAGAACGATTTTGCGGAAGTGAATGAACATTTATTACTCCCAACAGCACGTGAAAAATTGTACAGGCTCCCAACCAAGGGTATAATCACACATCTTTTTCCTTAGGAGCATAATGCGTTTAATCCAAATTGATTGCTGCTTAATTGTGTACCTAATTTCTCGCTTGTATGCATACACGATTCAATTATAGCAAATCCGACCATGCTTCTTTAATGCACAATCTGTTCAAATTTGTCTGATTTGGGTTATCATAGCACAGCAGACTACCCATAATTCCGACAGCACAATGAAGAATATATAAAGGAAGACAGTGATCATTATTTCTGCTCTCATAACGAAATTGTAATGAATGCATACATACATACATTACATCCTGCAAATGTTGCCTGCCTACGTCAATCAACACAGGATAAATAAACAAGTGCTATCCCACTACTCGTATTTACCACACAACATTGTAATGAATTCAATTCATTGATTAGAGTGTTAAAAGTTGAGAGTTGCAGTTTTCTTTATATTTATAATTAATAAGTTTATTTATACGAAAATTAAATGTATTCTTCAGCACGGATAATCCGGCCAACAAAGTTGAACTGAAGTTGATAAATAAAGTTCATCAAAGTGGAAAAAATGATGACCGCATCCAAATCAATATGCTAGCGACCTAAAAGTTGTTGAACTCTCCATCTCCGCATTCAAATGCAATTTTAATTCATAATTCTGGATAAATGAGTCTTTCTTTGTTCCTTCCGTTTCCCCAAGGTGTTCAGGTTTCCCATAACTCTCAAGTCCAGAACAAGCCTTTGATCGGGCCGGTAAACAAAGTTCCGAAATTGAAGTCAAATAATTTCTTTAAAAACCGAATTCCCAATCAAGAGATGTATCATAATAATCAAAGTTGGGTTATCTTTGGCATGACCGTGTGACTCATACACGATGCGAACCTTTATCCTGTATTAAAATTTTGAAAACTATGCCACATAATAATTTTGTCCATATTTGGGAATTATTATTTGGTTTATGATTAAGTAAATCTCTACAACTAAACTCTCCAGCAGTTTTAAGGCTTAAGTCCTCCCCATCTCCCCCATATACCACCCTCAGTACATACGTACATGTCTACATCATATTGTCCTAATTCGTCACATTTATAATTATTAGGGGCTGAAACTCCTTTATGGGAACGCTCTGTGCGTATGTCTGTCGACTATCATGGTATCTCGAAAGGTTAAACCTTCCGAACTGTGCTTTTCTGAATCGACATATGAGGACAAAAGCAAGACTAACAAGGGAACCTTAAACGATGCCTCAAAAACATCGTCTCAAATTTATCGCATTTGATAGATAATTCTATTAAATGAAAAGTTGAAAGGCAAAACATGTGCAAATTTACACTTGGGTGCAACATTTGGCAAATAGTATGGCGAAATTATGGGGATTTTCTGCAGTTCTTTCTTTCACCGCCCAATACAGTCCGCTTGACCTCGCCCCTAATTTATTGAGGGAAACTAAATTATTGACCTGAGTGACCATTGAAAATTGTCCCATCCACTCTCAATCTTTGCTTAGATAATAAACAAATTGTTCAGTCAAATTGAGTATAAGTTGAAAAACGAGTTGAGTTTGGTATTTTACCGTAGTGACAAATTTTTCATGCACAAAATACTATTCCTTTATTAAGGGGTGAAACACCTTTATGATTTTGCTCTGTCCGTCCGTCTGTCCGTCCGTCCGTCCGTTGGTGCTCTAGCTCTTGAACGGTTTGACGTAGGGACTTGAAATGTAGTGCAAACGTTCCTTAGGTCAAGGGCTTGGACAAATTCGAAGATGGGCTCCGTAGGTCAAACCCCTCGGGGGGAGTGGCAAAAAAACATGAAATTTTTGGAATCTTACAAAGGGACTCTTTGGTCCATTTTTTCATGTTCTCCGATTTCCTTCAAATTTTGGGGGATTATAATTTAGGGGTAGGAGCATCTACCCATATACTTTTTAGGTCGCTGCGACCACCCCAAGGTCATGAGGGTGCGGTCAAAAGGCCAAAATG
>JAQFZJ010001181.1:0-12114 GCA_034695645.1 Folsomia fimetaria
GCGAAATATTAAAAGGCGTTGTGTAAAAATTAAAGGTTATCGCTTCTTCTGTGAAACAACTGAGGAATGAAAAACCGCCAATGTTAATTGGAACAAAACCAGAAGCAGAGAATGCATTGAAACGATCTGCTTTCAGATAAGTTTGTGCAGTTCCTAAAAATCGAAAGAAAGCCTCACGATTAGTATTCCAGCCTAAAAATTGATCCTTTGATGAGACGCAGTGTCTCCTTCTCTGATTCCCTTCCGTGTATAAATAACAGTGTCGCAGGGATGAATTTGACCTTGAAACGATAAGGCTTGACACGTACCGGAAAAAATGATGCCGGTCCTTCTGACTAATTTTGAAAACTTCCAGATTTAACAAGTAATCATGACCAACAAAATGATCTTTTGACAAGGATGATATTGCCTGCTGCGTCCATGAAGATGTATGATAACTTTTGATGACAGATTCTATATTAAATGTTGTCGGAGTAAAATTTTTTCCCAAACTAATAAGTTCAGTGCCATGGGTACAGTGAGTACAAATAAAATGGAAACGATTATTAATAGATTCGTTTCCATTTAAAAGGAAAAGGATGGTTATATAATGGCGTACCCAACGATAATTATCGATAAACTGGATATTATAAGAATTCCAGTCGTTTACTGCAAAGTTGCACATCAAAAAGAGAAAATGATTCTTTAAATTAATATCTACTTTGTCAAAATGTCCTTTGTTCGGGAAGTATAAGAGCCTGCTCACCCCACCGTTCAAGGCAGTGCGCAGATTTTGTTCTAGCTGCATCCGCTCCCGTCTGTTTATTGATGCTGAAAGTATCTTCACGTTTTGCAAGTATACAATTACATAGATACAATTTAGCCCCTTCGTTTTTAAGGAGTTAATATTACCGACCACAGTACAGTAGTCGTTGGGATCCAGAGTTAAATCCCCAGTCTCACAACGGTTCGCTCTTATAATGGACAGAGTATTGTCATGATGCGGTTGGATATCAAGTTTGTCTGTGACGATATGTACATGACACTGAGCAATTTTTGAAAGTACGTTCGCAACCACATTTCCTGCTAAAGGAGGACCATGATGAAGAGTTTGGGAATTCAAACTGGGTCCGCCCATCGGGGCGGAAAAGCTACCTAGCGCAAAGATAGGTGATAGGACAATATATGTGTAGATTGACATTGCAATATTGAGTTATAATTGAAATAAAGTCTTAACCCTGTATAATTAGTGATGATACTGCGCTATATTAAACTTCAATGCAGCAACGGACGCCAACTACAATATTCAATTCGAAATAGCGAGATAAATTTTTCGGATATGCAGACATCCAAAGTTAACTTGCAATAGTTGAAGTCAAACGATTCGCGTTGTGTTATAAAAGAACTATGTTTATCTTTATGGTGAAATTTTATACATAATTTATTTGCATCATGCAAACTTTTTGACTCCTTTTCATACATGCCAAAAATTGAACTAAATTATGCACGATTTATCCCAAGACAGAACCCAGTCACCCTGTCCCTTGATTATTCTATATTCATATTCATATTACGTGGAATTCCCAACCTAGTTAAAATTATCAAACACAAATCGTGTTGTTAATTTATTCTATGATGTCGTGACAAATAACAGGGACTCTTCTCAACTCAGTGATAATACCTTGCTCTAAAGTGAAATGAATAAACAATGAATAAGGCCATTTGATACAGACGGATACAATAGGGCTTCGCTAAGAGATTGGCGAACCTGATCGACTTGCAGATATGAGGAGTCCCAGTTTTAAACTGCTCGATGTTTAGACTTTGGCTACAATTCAGAAAATATACAATATGTAGTAATGTCCAAATATATTGCGCTGTAAAATTTAAATTTAACTTTCAATTTTTTTTGTTCATGAAATTACTCTGACTCATTCATGCTCTTTGGGTCTCGTTTCTGGATATAAATCTGTCAAAAATAATAATAATAAAATAAAAATGCTCCGAATTTCAAACCAAAATTTAATACGTATATCAAAACTTAATATTTCATACTATGCTTAACAAAAACGCAACACAGAAAGCATTTTCTTATTTTGTGAACCATTCCAATTGTAAATGCGATCCAATCATTCCACTATGTAGATTTACGATTTCCATTACATTTTAAAATATTGATTTGTCGATAAGTTCTGTTCTAACAATAAATATTGACATTCTTATTTTTATCATGGCAGAAAAAACACGATGTCACGGAAATATCTAATATACCAGAATGCCCGGGTTAAACTTTTGCTTAATTTGATTGAACACATTAATTCCCTTTGTTGCCTTCCCTTAAAATATATTAGCAACCTCCCCGTATACCTGAGAATCGCCATCACAACATTTAACGTCGTCATCCTTTGAAATACTAAAACAAATGCGATTTGCACTCCTTCCGGTCGTAAAGATCGCAACACTTTTTTGAAGTATGGTTTTGATTTCCTCTTATTCCACGCTGCTATCGTTGCTGAATGAGCTATGAGAACTTTTCCGGTAATATTACACGCCACGATTAGAAACAAGGTGCACGTGATTGACACCACTGCGCCAAGTATTTTACCAACCACTACAGATGCTACATTTTTCTTGGGAATTTGAGACAGGGCGACTGCACAATTGCAAAATACGGATATCGCCATGACAATTGTTAGCGTGGTTGGCGCAAGATTTCGCCTCGTTATGTGGTTCAACCTTTGCTGAAGAAGCTGTAGAATTTTTAGCGTTTTTAAAGCATTGCACTCCACACGAGCGCTCCATTTTGTCAGTTTTGAAGGAACATTTCGAGGTCTAGGCAAAAAAAGATGGCATATATTAGCAAATATTATTGCGAATATTTTGACCAAAAATATCTCACCTTATTTCTTGGAGAACAACAATCATCTGAGAGAATTGCGGAATTACTAAGAAAATCGAGTTAACAACCATCAACACGCCACAAGTATAGATCCACATGTGCATAAGTGTCAGTGCAAGTTTCAACATATTTGGCCACAACCCTTCAATCCGAATAAACTCAAGAAACCTAGAGCTAAAAAATATATTCAAATGCGGCGCCACTAAACTGAAGAGAGGTAACATGACGCCCGTAATGAATGGTGTGGAGTAAAGAAAGAGTCGCATCCATGATTCGAATCCACAATTGAAACTTCCCTCCTTTAGGATGTTTGGGCGGCAATATTTTTCTATAAGAATAGGGAAACTGATATACTTGGCCAAGATAGATAGAATTTTAGAAAGTCACCTACCCGCGAATTGTCGTTGGTACTTGTAAGCTGTATTATATTGCTGCATGATAGCCTCCCTTGCCATAATAAACTCAATGCACCCGCAAAATGAGACCAGCAGACCAACTAGTACAGCAACAAGATGAATGATGACCCTAAGAAATGCGAGAGGATGCATTTCTTGTAAACTTCTTGGAAATCCGACCAACATAAAGAGATTTTGTGCCAAGAAAAAGACCATGTTCACATAATACTTGTTGGTGGAGGACCTAATAAGGAATGTGTCCTGGTCCCCATATTTCCAAGGGATACAAGAAAAGAATGAAGACAACCTTAATAAACGTTTTGTTAAGGTTTGTGAGGTTTTTGAAATCATTTTAAATTTAATAATGTTTTCAAAACGTCCTTTCTAGAACAAAAGTTAGAAGAATGTAGACAAGAATCGTATTAGATATTGCTGTTTTTAAGAATTGGAATTAAACAACAATTTAAACGAAGAAATGAAATGATTGCTTTCCATATTGATTTTCTATGTTCCGAATAAACTCTTTCCTGGTTTAGATATGAGCAGTTAATAAAACTGGCATTTTTATCTACTTTGTTTTTTCATACAGGACAAAATTGCAATTTTATTTTAATATAAAATGTTTTTGTGTTGATCGTGTGGTGAATGGTATAGCTAAGGAAATGTCCAACTCTTAAATTAGAATCATTGGCAATATCAATTTTCCCGCAGTCAAATTAAGTTAACGACATCACTGTAGGAGGGAGGTGGGCCTTAATAAAATCCCCCTCGTATTCCAGATATGCCTTCATTCCTCGTGGATTCGATATAGGTTGGTGGAGGAACTTGTGAAGTTAAAAACGCGTCGTCCGTATTCATAGGAACACCAATAGTTGTAATTATTTCATTCCGTATATAGACCACGGGATCCTCAGCCATTTCTATGTTATCATCAATGTATGGAAGAATGTCCACATTTCTGAATGCAGCAGATAAAGTAGTCCTGTTATTTCTACCAGTGTGAATATTTCGAGTAGGTTCGATTCCTTCACTTGGCGTCTTCAGGATGCATGCTACTATCCAAATTTTGATTAATGCGAGTGAGATCATTATAGTAATGGTCGTATGTGTAGATCCAACAGTTATAGTTACTGGAGTGAAGAAAAGCAGAATTGTGGACTCCATTAAGTAGACATATTCCGCTTTATGACCAAACCTAGTTAAACTGTGTACCTGCAATATACAAAAGATTTTAATTAGTTTGATATAATCTAAAATAAACGCATGCAAGCAAAATATGGCACTAACATCTCTTTTATATGGGATGATGACTAAAAGAAGAACCGCTCCTCGACAAAACAGTAGAAAAAATAAAATAACAACTTGCCATGAAGCTGAACGGTTTACTAAGAAGTCATAAAATTACGATTTTGCTAAATTCGCGAATATTTAAATATTTGAAATTACAAGTTTTGTTATTGGGTCGGGTGGATGTAGGGCTATCCACATACTCAGCAGTTTGTCGGATGCGTATAATTTCAAAGACGCACGGTATAGCATAAAGCTGTTTTATAAAACATATGAAAATGCAAATTTTAAATAGTAATATATCTACAACATGAAGTTAATTAAATAAATTCACTTACGACTTGTGACACAAAGAAAATGCAGCATAATTTCACCATGATTAGCTCCAATGAAGTTTAGACAAAACGATTACGAGACATACAAAAGGGAAATGAACAGTTTATGTGTAAAACAGTTTGCAAAAGTTTCCAAAAATAACTTAACCATGTAATCTTATGGCTTAAGAAAATAAATAAATGTTTATGTGCCTTGTATGAATCATGCAGTAACTATGTTTGTTTAATTACATCAACACTTAGTGATTCAGTTCTTAGAAATAATCTCTTTATGATATGATGGCATCGTATCGGCTGGCCAATTTTTGAATCGATTGCGAAAGATCACATTTACTTTCACTTACTCCAAACAAATTTGTGACTCATTAACGTATCCTTTACGTTTCTTTATTCAAAGCTTTTTCCACATCCCAACATGAACAAATAATAATAATAATTCTAATTCCTTTAACCTAGTAGCCGCAATTACTTTCAAATGAATCAGATAAAAAGATTTTGTTTTTAAATAGCTGCATCCGAATCATATTCACCAATTTTTGATTAAATCATATATTACATTATTCTTCCATCATATTAAAGTCTCTCCTTAAAATTGTATACACATAGTCAGACATTGATGACATAATAATTATAGCATAATTAATTAATATTTATTTACTGGTACATAATTAATTAATTACATTATTTATAATCTTGGCAACAACGGTTATCTACTTAACTATTTCTATGGTAAAGAAATAAAAGGTTGATTACATAACTTATAAGAATTATACCATTTTTTAAGAAAAGAAAGTAATTTATAATTTAATTTAATAGGCTTTTTGCGAAATAGGACAGAATTAGAGGCCACGTTTATTTTCTATCGTTGTTGTTGTTATTAAGGACGCTTACAAAGGGGTCATTTACTGTATAAGGCCTAAATCTCACTGCACTTCACTTCACTGGACTTGACTGGAACCGGGAAAATAGGTAAGCTGCTATTTTTTATAAGATTTAATTACCCTAATATTAATTACTTATTATTATATTTACTAGAACATTATCCCTGCCAACATTACCACATTGTATGTATACATGTATAAATATTTTGCTCATTAATTTTTGCAATTAAAACTATTAGCTGCAATTGGGGCTTTGTCTCTTTATTAAGAGATTTTAGAAGATTGCTTGTGCTTAAATTTGAAGTAAAAACTCAAAATAAGTAATTAAAGATATAATTTTTTTCTAATCTTATTACAATTTATAACTATTTATCCTATTAATAATTAATCAATCAATTTGTAAAATTTCCTAAATTTAACTACTTAATTTACCTTCGAGATTAATTATAATAATAATGATTACACTACTTATATATTAATATTATATTTTATACCACCCTACAACAACTTTTGTAAAGATTCTACAAAATTAAATAAACTTTGTTAAATAAGGACTTTGTATTTTATTTCAAAAAAGTGAATGAACCGGCAGAGTTGGAAGCTTAACTGGTCACTTAAAAAATTGTTCTCTTCAAAAGTTGAGGACAATTTTGTGTGTGTGTATGTGAGACGATTTTTACTTTATTGGTTGGGTAACTCTGCAAATAAAAATAGTAATCAGATAAGCTCGTGTATGTAGCTTATTTTATTTTTATTTTGATAAGTAACTTACCATTCCATGAAAAGGACTATTTGAAAAGATGGCTTTGTTTGTATCCTCTGAAGATGAGGGACGAACGAAGTGGGAAGAATTGTATATATTTGGTAGTTTATGTAATAGGTAGTTTTTTAATAGGCTACTATTGCCACCTGATACCGGGTAGAGTTAAGGCAGCCGTTAAGACGAGATAATAATTAGATGAAGATTTCCACGTGGTGGAGCCTGAGGCATCTGTAAGATAAGATTCAATTTTGCATAAATTTCAAAACTATTTGCAAAAAAATTGACAAATGAGTGAAAAATAATAAGTTATGTTTGTTTTTAGAGCATTCCATTCAAAAGTGTCGCAGTTAATGTAATTATATCATTCCAAGTAGAAGCATTAAGTAAATCACCCAAACGTCAATATAAATAAATAGTTCGCATTTCACAACGTTACAAGACCAAAGCAGATTAAATTAAATGGGTTGCAAATTAATAAATAAATACAAAATTAAACAGGTTTTGCACGTGCAAACAACTTGCTGAAGTTAATAATTTAAATATTATTGAGTGAGACGTTATTATTTTGTATTTCTCTTAATATTCGCACCTTTGGCATTCGCTTCCTCAGCCGAGATAGACTGAAAATCTGTTGATTTGAATGAAATAACGGAGAAATAGATATTTAGTCACATTTACATATTTGAAATCGCACAATTTAAATCGCACATAGTATTTACACCATTCATTTAATTATTTGCAAAAGACATTGTCAATAATTAGGGTCACATGTCGGCACAAATACATATGCATTTTTACACAATTTCCATTAATTAGGGCGTCCTTACCTCCATTAATGTGGAAGCTTCGCACCGGAGCCTGCACTGACCACCCATGCTCATTATGCGCTAACAGCGTAACTTCATAATCTGTGGATGGACCCAACTCTTTCAAAGTGTAGGTCACCGTGTACTTATCCGCTTCAGCCGTTGTTCCTTCAGCAATATCAATTTCACTCCATTCCGTTCCTTCCTCAACCTAGCAACACAGCAATTATTAAAACAGATCACTTTAGTTACCATGACAACCAAACTTGTACCCCTTACCTTTCTCCACCTCAATTTAAATCCATCCACCTTACTCGCAGAATCCAACTCCCACACAAGACTATAACTGGTGTGATCCTCCCCCAGCTTGGATCCCCTTAGCAATGGCTGACTAGGCGCTCCACTCAATTGGATAATCTTCTCATCTCGCCCATACCCATTGTGTGCGGCGCAGACATAATTCCCATAATGCGACTTGGTAACCGCGTCCAATTGAAGTTTCCAAATGTGGGCGGGCCATTCAGGGTCACGGAGGGGTGGGTTGATCCTTTCGCCATCCTTGTACCATGTCACGTTAGCCTTTGGTTCGGCAAGGACGACACAGACAAGTTGTGCTTTTCTACCAAGACCAGAATTTACAGAGGTGCGTTCAATCTCGACGACAGGGGCGTCTAAATAAACAAGACAAGTATTAAATATATTAACTTGATATCAACTTAACCATGATAAATATAAAGTTACTCACGCATCACATGCAGATTCATCGCCGTCATCGCAGTACCCATCGCATTGGTCGCATAACACTCATACATCCCTGCATAATGCCGCGACAAGTATGGAATCGTATAGCGCGCTCCTTCAAACACACTTTCCCCCGTGGGTAAATTCTTGCCTTTCCTCTTCCAATACACGCGGGGTTCCGGATTCGCAGATGCGTTGCAGACCAGCGTGGCGGAATCATTCTCCTTCACGACTTTTGTTGGGTTGGTGTAAACGCGGGGTTTTTCCCGCACGAGGAGGGTATGCGTTATGGTGAAGGAAGTATTGGAATTTCCTAGTTGAAGGGTGCATTTATATTCCCCATTGTCCTTTCCGGTAACGTCATGAATGACGAGAGAATTGCCTTTCCCGCCTTGGCGACCTGGTGGCCAGGAAATGTTGAAGCGCTTATCATCCGTGGTTGTTAATGCGTTTGAGGCGAGTAAATCGTCTCCGCGTTTCCAGAAGATGACAAATTGTTCTGGAATAACAATTAACAAGTTGTGTTACCATGACAACAATTATATCATACTATTGTTTAATATAATACCCAAATTCTCTCCATGACAAGGCAACTCTACTTTCGTTTCTTCATCCACTTGTAGATTAGAATTGACCGAGGTAGTTTTTGGAGGTCCTTTCGGCTCATTTGTACCCGGGCTGTCATCCTCATCTCCTTCCGTGTAATCTTCGTCCTCCGCGTATTCCTCGTCCTTCTCTGCGGAGGCGGATCCACCCACTGTAATAATAACAAACGAAATAATCAGTTGGTTGCCATGGTTACATATCCATTAATACATTGCTCCCTCCTTTAAACACTTCTCTTCTTTTTGTTTTGTTTAGGTTTAGGATGAAAAATGGGTTTCTTTCTTTTTTTACAGGATTGGATAAACATAATCCTCCTCACGATGCCACGTGTCAGGGTGACGCAGTGTTTACAAGAGAGAAGTAAACAAAAGGAGGGGGTGGGCATATTTGAGTGCGAGAGATGAATAAATGTCAGACTTTTCAAACCACCACCTCCTCCTCCTCCTGGCACATGCAAATATGTACAAGTAAGTTTTGCAACATTACTGGATTGATTTTAGGTATGCCTGGCTAGTCGAGAACAATGCCCATTGTTGCTATTTCTTTGTTACATAGAATAGCATCATAAAATCAATGAGGAAGAGTTGAAAGGCGGGTGAGTGAGTGAAATAAAGAAAGAAAGATGCCGTTTTCTTTGGCAGTAAAGTGACAACCTTCAGTAAAAAGTAGGAATGGAAGGGATAGCAATACTACAATAATGACAACCGGAAGTAACAAGTCGTTACAATAATCATTTCGTCAACTCATTCAGTTTTTCTTCGTCTTCGTATTCGTCTTCGTCGTTTTCGTATCGCGGAAGTATTGAAATTGTTATTTTCCTTTCCTTCGTAATTCTGCACAATAATTTGCTATGTGCTAAACTACGGATACACGCTGAAAACCAATAAATTACCAGCTTAACAAGAAATCGTGACTGTAGAATGGTGTGGTAGATTCATATGGAAACTGCTTATTTTGCAGGACAGGAGTTAGTTATTACATACATATATTCATTTTGCACGGTTTGCTTGGAAGTAATCTAATCTTTCAAGCGAATTGAAAGCGTGCAAATCACCTTTGTTGCTTATTACATTTTTTTAGCTGCCGTATTTTGTGAGGATGATGAGATTTAATATCTATAATTTATTTGGTGTGGAACCAAACCATGGTGTGCCTTGTTTAGATGAAAGATTCACTTTTATTGCCTGGAGGAGCAATTACTATTATTTTATTATTAAAGGATGGATGGATAAAGAAGATTATCCATGAACAGATCCACACGGGTCATTGAATCGGGAACTGCATGATATTTTCGTACGCCAAGATTTCGCATAATTAGACAATGGATTTGCAATTAGCACTGGATTAAGGTAAGGATTAGCAAAAGCTGCTGTTAATAAATTAATGACAAGTTAATGAAATGAGAGTACATTATTCTACGCAGTGCGTCTTTTCTGTCTAAAGTAACGTGTCTTTAGGGAATAGTCTTCGTATTTTATGCATGCAACAAAGAGCGATTAATCCGAGTTGGATTCGAATATAAAAAAAACGTCATGAATTTTACGTCAAAATCCTCCTGTTTAAACAAACCGATTGAATTTTAATTGTGATTCGCTCATCCATTACATTTCATGACAACAGCAAGATCAATCTTTAGATGCCGACATTGATATAAGCAAAAGTCTCAATTAAATAAATAAATGGAATCTTCAACTTCATCTACAGCAGTTGAAAAGATATCAAGATTTGTCAAGATTTCATCCCTATCTGATTATGCGGAACTGCACCAATTAATCTTAAAAGAGACAGCGAACAAACATCTCAATTCGTTAACTGTCTACTTATACAGATTTTATTTGATTAAGTGGAAAATCGTAACGTTAAGTTTGCTGTTAAACTGTAAATTGCGTTTCCATGGCAACCGTTTCCATCATTTCGATCATTGTTACATCTGCCCCTAAAAATAATGGAATGAATGACGAAGCTCATTGTCTTCTATATCCATTCGTCGCCCCCGCAGAACACAATACAATAATAATCCTTAATGTATTCATACCATCCCCACCTCCACACAATACAGGACACAGAACAAAACAAGGACCATGTTCATATGTTCCAATAAATAAAAGCAATAATATTCTACCGATGCTGCATGGGATTGTTTGTGGCCGGCTGATTTCGTTGTTGACGTCCGAAATGGAATTAGGAGTCATTATTACTGGGCTGGGCGACCCATACCACCGGTTCGGTCCTCATAATTGGAGCATCTCTCCTCTAAATATTTTATTGCAGGCATGGCAACTAATCAATTTATATATGCATTGTATTATGTATAATAATGAAATGCACAAAGTTGAGTTGGGCAGATAGATTTATTGCTTTATAACGAGCGAAAAAGTTTTCATGTTAGGTTAGTTGAGATTGACATTAAACGACCAACCCTGCCTGATATTTGTGTGGGTGTTGATTTTTTTTAGAGGATTGAAATTGTTTCAGAGTTAAATTGCACATCACAGCATGAGGAAATCAATTATGTGGATTTTAACAAGAACTTTACCAGAACAGGATTATCTAACAATGTTATTGAGATGCTTATTATGGGATGAATTATTATGTGGGAAAATAAGGCGAATTCCTAACTTAATTGAGGTTCAAACAAATGATGGAATTTCTAAAGAAGTGCAGAACACCTGTGCATATTGAATTACATAATAGTTGATGTGAAGTGGTTTAAATCAAGAAATGATGGGAACAAGGTCAAGAGCTTCAGGAGTAAGAATTTGAAATATGTAGAATGAAATTGTGAATCAAGTTAGGCACAAGATGTGAGTAAATATAAACAATCTTCCATTTGTTTGATGCCGATTAGGAGGCAAGATTCATATTATGTACTGCAAACAATGCAGGCAAAGTACCAGTTTACGATTGACATTGTACCCGGGTGGTGGGATGAGTGACTAGATTTCCTATAATTAATCCGACTACTCCGGGTGTCCAGTATAATTTTCTCCCGGGTAGAAACAGATTGGTCATTCTCTCTTCCCAAATTATAGCCTATATTTCAACGCCGACACCACACCCTGAATAAAATGTAATCCACAAAGAGAAAGTAGGCCCATACAACAAATCGGGTCCTCCACAACAATAAATATAAATAAATACCGGACTGAAAGTGACCAGACCACTCCAGCTGTGCCCTAAATTGCTTTTTCGGATCAAAACCCCGACATTTTCCTACTTTCACATTGATTGTTGCACAACAACTGGTCTGCACCCTTTCCTTCCCATCCTACAAAATGAATGAATGAAATGTCCATAAAATCAGGATGTCAAACGTCCAAACAAAGAGAAGGCTTGCTCCACATGAGAATTATTAAATGATGACATCCTGTGTCCCACACCAAACCAGCAGTAAAGCCTGGTTGTCATAATTCTCCCATCTA
>JAQFZJ010001182.1:0-12100 GCA_034695645.1 Folsomia fimetaria
CTTTCTTTCTTCCAACTTTTTTATGTTGATTTTTGATACAAATCTTTTAATAAATGGATCCTTCTAGTGTGGTTTACGGGTGAGATTAGAGCCACAAATCCAGAAGATGCATATATCACTTATTCTTTTTTAGTTCTGCAAGATTAGCTGTATGCAAATGAGCAAGCTTGGTTGTGGTGAATGAATAAGAGTTTGAAGTGTTGAAAATTACAGATGATCATATGATCTGACATTCTCTTAATAATACGAACCAACCATGGCTTAAACCCCGTTCTTCTTCTTGTTCGTTCTTATTATTAATGTCATCCCGAAATGTTATCTTAATGCTAATAATAATAAGAATAATAATGAGGTTGACTTATGGCATGGCAAAACTTTACAGAGAGTAACACAGCACAACGTATATTATGTGTATAAGCAAATGTCAAAAATGGATTGGGACACTCAACCCGTTAAAATGGGACAATTAGTCTCTTTCAAAATTCTAAAACCCTTGTTTTGTGTTGATTCTTTGGCTTGGCACCGATCCCCAACATCCACTCTGCATATTATACTCTTCTCTTCTGCTTGATGATGTCTCGGATATTTATTCCTCTAAATAATAACGAATATCTATGACGAAGAAGAACAAGAAGACGAAGAAGCCGACTCTTTTTCTTCTTCTGAAAAATGGAGACTTCAAGACGTTTTTGGTGAAAAAGTCCTGTGCAAAAGCTGTGTTGTATATATCCATCTACCTACATATGTGCTATGCATGAACTCGTACATATGTATACAAATTGGTTACAAATAACAAGTATAAGAATAGACTTTAAAAATGTCACTTACTTACTTATCCTTCCGGAATGATACTCTAATTTAGTTTCCAATTCTTTTGAAACATGAAGACATTTCACATGTATTCAGTCACAAGTCAAGTGGGAAGTAATACATATGTGGTGCTGTAGTACGGATGACACCGCACCAAGAAAAGTGCACCTGACGACGCATTTGTCATAGCCATCCATAATATCTTGGTAAAAAACGGAATGGAAGCAAGCGTGGCTGGCCCTTTCTTCGCTTTACGTCAAGCGTTTACTTTACAGACTTGACTTGTTGTCTCCTCTGATATCCAATTATTTTTAAGTTTCAAATCGCTCTGGTTTTGTAGATTTGTACATTTTTTAGGGACTCGGAATTATTCACTATGAGACGAGACGAGTGTAGAAGAAGCCATGTGTTTATTATTTCCTACTTCTTGTCATTTCATTCTGGTGGTAAATAGGAGTCTTGTCTTTTTGCCCATTTAATTTCGCATTCTCTCAGCCCATGCCAATCCAATTCGAGTACGTACAATGTACGTCATATAATGTGGTTAGTTGATGGTGATTAAGGAATTTCTTGGTGACTTATTAGTGCGTTCACTCCACTAACTCTACCTCTGCCTCTGCCTTAGTTTAGTACTTGCTTTACTTTGCCATACAAAATTCAATGTGCTCAATAAATGTGGTTATACAAGAGACGAAGAGTAAAAAGCTGAGGAAATGCGATCGTTTACTGTAATTTAAGGAATCTTTGCTCCGATTCCAAAATGTCATTTGTATTGTTTTTGAAGTTTTGAGACCATGTGGGCCAATTAAAGAAGGAACATTTGGATGGGCCACCAGCAGAGATGAAGGAATTTGATGCGCGTTACATAAAAGCAATTGCTCCCATCCTTTTCTTCTTCTCCTTATTTATGTACTGATTGTAATTACTGTCATCTCATCTCATCTTGCCCCCGCTGTTAAATCTCTCCAAATGTATCTTTTTAACCATATACTAAAGTAATTTTTCTCAATTTCAGATGATGCTACCGGAAAATATGGCCCGATTTTTAGCCGCTATGCAAGAATCTGTCGTTTCGGCAGCGGCTGGTGACCATTCCACGCAAAGCAGCCAATCCAGTGTTACGTCCAATTCGAAAAGCAATCATCCCCTCAATTTTGCAAATATTAGTAGTCTCGTTCAGCAGCCACTGGTCACTTCTGGTGGCTCTCCAGTCCGATCCCCCTCCACAAATGGATCTTATAGCAATCATTCCGGGTTGGGAGGAGGAGGAGGACTTCACCACCACCAACATCACCATCGGGACAATGGTAATAATGGAAACGGTCACCTTTTCTCACAACATAAACACAAAAGTAAGAAAATCGCTTTCTTTCTTTTATATTCCATATTTTGTCAAAATTTTACAAGTTTGTCGGTTAGAGATCTCGTTTTTTATACAGAATTGAGACATTCTCATAATAAAAGTCCATTATTGATCAAATCCATACATTTCTTTTACCCTTTCTTTTCCAAAGCCTGGGAAGTTACGAAAGAAAGGAAGGAAATTGAATTAATCAAAAATGGAACTGTGCTAAATAACTGCTCAATAACAGAGCGACCAAGTTGGTTGGATGGATGGAAGGGTTGTTTTCTCAGTTGTTGTACCATTTAGGAGATAAATACAGGGCGTTGACAGTTCCTGGTTTGCTCTTATTGTGTTCCCATCCTCTATAAATTATATTATTATTTCTTTCCGAGTCTTTTTGTGGGAAAACGCAGAGCGACTTAATATCTGGCTACACACACAAATATAATAATACAAGAATGAAGAATGAACTCAACACTTTGCAATAATGAAAAAAGGGACGAACGAACGAATCTTCCGATCGTCCACCAACGAGTCTAATAATTTATTGGGTTTGCACCCTTTCCATACATCTTCCTTTCCTTCCAGACCAGCAGAGGTGGATTCCACAGTATAAAATTTATTAGCGCAAATATTGAATTAAAAAACCCTTTAAAATTGAAATGGTCAGGAAGAAGAAGGGTCCTTAAAGGGAAACTGGGTTACGAAGAATAAAGGACGATACATTTACCCTTTTTTACGCATTTTGTTTGTAACTCCATCCAATCTCTATAGGAAGAAAAGCAAAGCCTTTACATTTACTTTTTAATGCGTTATTATTTGCACTTGTATCCATTCAAGGGTTGCATATTGCAGCAATGGATTGGATTCCAGGGAATTTATTTACCCCGTTCAGTTGAATTCAGTTGGCTCTCTTGATATCATTTTATTTCCAAGTGTCCTTTTCTTATTATCATTGCGAGATTTTAGATCCGTTCTTCTATTGTGTAAAATTGTAGGTTGTGAAATGAGGAGGAAGGTATAGTCATTTCTCGTATTGCTTCTCGGATGTGAAGTGAATTCAGTTAGTTGGGTAATAATCTGCTGCCCTGCCTGCTTGAGGTCCCCTCACTTTTACCATTATTGCCAGATTGCCACTGGTTTACATTACTCCAAGTTTTTTATATTCCATCATAAGCATCCCTGCAAACATTCTCTGGTCGTTTTTTATATAAAATGGGATAAAATGACTCACAATTTGATATCAAAGACTTTCTTTCTTTCATGGTTTGTTTTCAAAGACGGGATTTTTCTATTCATCATCAAAGCAAGCAGAATTCTTAATTTCGATTTTTTAAACCTGGGAATCTTCTCAACTGAACCCTTTCTTTCTCTGGTTTGTTGGCTATATTCAATTAATGGATGTATTTCATAAATTGTGTAAAGTTAAATACAGGGTTTCTTTGTTACATTGTGTGCACTCGATTTTTGTATAATGTATGTATAAAATGACATCTTAAATCGTTGGTTGAGCAATGAAATCCTTTGCTTGCATTTATATATTTAAGAACATTTCAATATATTTTTTTAAGTGCATCCCATTTAGTGTGTGACTTTTGCGTCACAACGTGAGCAAATAGCTAAGTATGTACTGTAAATGAAGATGCCAGTTTTATTCATTCAAGTGGTTTTTATCAAATGATTCTAAATGTACTTCTTAACAATGTATTCAACTTTCTTCGTAACCTTAAACTTGAAGGAAATAGGAGCAGATGGACAATGTCTGCCATGCCACGACTTATCGTCAAATATTTGGCTCAGAAACTTAATTCTCCATCTTTCATGAACCTAACAAAAAGAAATACGAACACAAGAACCACTTCACTCAACCCAAAGTGAAAGGGTTACTTGTATGAATTCATCTGAAATTCATCGGTTTAAATTGGTTTTAATCCATCTTTTCCAATTGAACAGAAGAAATGGAAATCTTTACTCTTTGTTTTTGTTGATTTTCTTAAAATAAGCTTTTACTTGCAAGGAACAAAAGAAAAATCACAAAATTGACGTGACCTTGTCCATCCCAGATTGACAGGGTGGGGATGATTAATGATAAGATTTTGGCTCAATTTAAAAAGGGTTGTGAAGTTTAGAAATGGAATCCCTACAGGGAAATGTAATTTCGTTGCAATCCCTTCGTCGTCCGTCGGCATATCGTCTTTGTTCCTGGATTCTTGATTAAGGAGGATATTGGAAATCGGTGTGTATATTTGTAGTGTATTATTCACATTCGAAAGGTTTAGTTCAAGTAAATCCGATAAAAAATAAGAAATTGTACAACAAACTTGAGGCTTTTCTCAATATTCTCGTTTAAATCCATGAAATTGATACTAATCAAGTGTAAACAAGTATGTATTCACTCTCAGTATGATTATTCTCTCTCATCATTCAGATACACAGTATTGTATTGTACACACACCTCTTCAAAAGTGCAGAAAGGTAAAGGTCAGAAAGAGATTTGAATTGTGTTGTAATTCTTCATCCATCCAGAATAATCAACAACACCCCATCATCATCATCACGTCATTTGAATGGGAATATTGAACCCCAAAACCTTGTTGCAACACTAAATTAAGGGCTAACCCCTCAAAAATGCATGCTACCTATTCCAAAAATGTGTATGTTTACAAAGATTAGATTAGCCAAGCTATTTGTAAGTAAGCTCTTTTGAGTTCCTGTGTGAGGAGAGGAACGGAGAATGAATAAGCTCTCTTTGTTCATTATTTTATTGGAATTATACAAAATCCGCATTCGCTCCGACACGGTTTGAGTGTTTTCCGGAAGGTCTCAATTCAGTAATAAATACGCGTGTAAATGTTGTTGCCGACCTTAACTTATCATGTTTTGGGTTTGTTGGCAAAGTATTATTTCCCTACCAAAGTGTTATTATTGTCGCACATTCATTTTGTATCTAAACTTACGATTTAATAACTAAATAAAATCTGATTCTAATTCTAATAAACAATTTGCTCTTTCTTAATTGTAGGCCGTGGTCTTGCCGCATTTCCCGTGATTCGAGAAGGTCTCCTAGGGAAAGGGGCAGGCCCCATCGACTACACCCGCTATGTTCGCCGTTTTGGAAACTCCATGGAATGTGGATATCAACAATGTCGCGAATTGAACTATCGAGAACATTTCCACTGTCAAGAATGCAGTGATGGGACAAGAGTGTTTGTGAAGAAGGAAGAAATGATCCGACACTTCAAATGGCACAAGAAAAGGGATGAAAGTCTGCAACATGGATTCATGAGGTAAATCCATTTAAACAACTAGTAACATAATTTAGTTTCTAATGTGAATGTGACTTATTTTATTATTATGCATTCATGCCCTCCTGATCCTTATTATTGTTGTTGAGTGAATGTGGGTTGAATTTTGATGTCTTTTAGTTTGGTGATTTGGATTGAACGTGGGCTATGTTATGTTATGGCATTATCTTTAATAATAAGGATTAACCAATGCTTTGTTTTTGTTCCCAGGTACTCTCCGATGGACGATTGTTCTATCGGGGACAAATTCCCTAATTGCTCACACAATAGGAAGCAGGTACGACTTTTTAAATACAGATACCACTTTTAAGTCAAGACCAATGATTGACCAATATGTTTTATTTTTTATTTGCAGACGCATTACCATTGTCTTAAGGTAAATTAATGATAAAATAAAATGTTTTGTCTTTATCTTCTCTCTCTTCATCCATGCTGATAATTTGGTGTCCTGTCTTGTCCGTCAGTTACATAGATACATATACACCAAGTCTCAAGGCAAGGGCGTTTTCATGGCTTGACTTGACTTGGCACATTAGGTGATGATGATGATGGTGTCCTGTATTTTATGTTGACTGTGACAAATCGTCATTGCCACCTAATTTAACCCAAATTACTTGTTGCGTTACCATTTCCATTTTAACCAGGCTATATTCTAGTCGTCCTGTCACGTTTTAGCTGTCGATATCTTAAGCAAAACCTCAATTAGCCATTGGATTGGATTGGTTGGGCGCAACAAGAACAAAGTCTTTGTGGTGATTGATTTAAGCAACTTATGAACACTTTCGATTCAGGGTGACGACTGACGACTACATACGATGGCGTGGTGACTTTAACATCATCATCATAATTCTCTGCACGTTACTTTACTGTACTCCTTTTAGGTTGAATTCATTCATTCATATTTCAATTTCAATGGAACAAAACCAGACAATTATGAAGTGCAAATGTATTGACACCTCAAATCTTGATTTATTGATTTCCATTAATTAACATTGCTAAAAAAATAGGATGAACATTTGTTTGTTGTAATCAACCATTACAATACATATATTAAATGAAATCTTTCCTTATATTTCTGTCTGCCTACATTACATAACACATTTATGGTTCAACTTGATCTGTCGCATATGCTCCAATTTTTTAATCATTATTGATTGCTTGTAATCTTGAAATGGTTAATTAATGACGTTTTCTTTTATTTATTTGCAATTTTAGGATGGATGTGAAAAAGTTTACATCAGCACATCTGACGTGCAAATGCATGCTAACTACCACCGTAAAGATTCTGCCATAATCCAAGAGGTACGTATGTTTTTAAAAAATTTTATCAAAGTACGTTTAGAGATAATCACTGGAACCAAATGCAATTAAAATACAATTTTATGACCCACCTGTTCAGGGGTTTCAACGCTTTAGAGCAGCGGAAGATTGTGGGACGGATAATTGTACTTTTAGGTCAGTAGTACCTTACCTCTTTCTTTTTTTATTCAGTTATTTTGATAATTGTACTTTTAGACATCAGAAAACAACTCATTTTCATTGTCGGAGACCAGTATGCTCATTTACATTCAAGAACAAGGCAGATATGGGTATGCTTGCAACTTATAATGTACAAGTTGGATAAACATGCTACATTTCCTTAAAATATTTAAATGCAGAGAAACACAAATCCTATCACATCAAGGATGAGCAGCTTAATCGAGACGGTTTCAAGAAATTTATGAAACATGAAGAATGCTTATATCCAAGCTGTCGATTTTCCCGTGTTTGCAATCACATTCATTGTATACGAGAAGGGTGCAATTACGTACTTCATTCCAGCGGCCAGCTTTACTCCCACAAAGTTAGTGATTCCAAATTTTGCATCATGTAAAAAAATCGTATGCAATTTTAACTAATACTAATCATGTACATTGTAGCGTAAACACGAACGAAGGGATGCAGAATTGGCGTACAGAAAATATAAATTGGCTCAAAGTCTCATGAAAGGAAGTTTCAGTGGTGATTTAAGTGCACTCAATTTCAACGATTCATTCCTAGCCAACAAATCGGAAGAGGAGGAAAACAGTCGCTCCAGTTTTAATGAAGGCGTTGAAGGCGAATCGGAAGATAGGATGAAAAAAGTCATCCAGATGTGCAATTGTGATGTCACTCAACAGGAACACTTCCACTGCAAAGTTGACACTTGTCTCAACGCACTGTTGGGGTATGCACGCTAGACACTACACTTTTAAATATGACAAATTAATCCTTTTCCCTTTTGTGTGTGTTACACAATTATAAAAACGAATACGATTTGTTATCCCATAGTTCTGTGGACGTGGCAGCTGAGCACTTTAAAAATCACGAGATGGAAGACAAGATTTCTTCATTAGCTTATTTTACTGTAAGTAGTTCTTACACAAATTGTGTCTCATCCATCCATCCACACCACCACTAACCTCACCAATTTGTAACTACTTTGATAGGTGGATCCAGCCAACTTTGACGCTCAAGACTCCACTATTGTAAACCTTTTATATTTATTTCAATTTATATGAAAACTGAATTACACGAAAACTTATTTCTCTTTTACTATCTCCACTAGCCCTGTATTTCTGCTAAATGTCCGTATCAGACGAGGGAGAAACATTATCATTGTTTATGGGTAATTATGAATTTAATCACTTTGAATAAAAGGTTTGTGGCTCTGTATGCTTTGTGTAAAACTAATGACTTATTTTTATATATTTAGGATGGATGTTCAGAAATCATTTTGGTGACGGATGAACCTTTCAAACGTCTCGAGCACTTTAGAAGCCATCAACTAGCGCCAAAAATGGACTTTAGTGATAAGGAAAGTGGTGAAGCTATGGATGGATTTTTCCGTAGGAAGCGTGGTCGTCCCCCAAAGAATCGAACAATTGAAGTTTCATCCGGAGCAAATGAAGCCATTTATACTAGCTTTAAATTACCCAAACCAACAAATATTGGGAATGGGGACGGGTCAGATTCTGATTCAAAGGATCCCATTGGATTTATATCCTATCCCGAAGGTGCCAGTTGTAATAATGATGCGTGTCCGTATCAAAGATGTTCTGATAAAGATACCCCAAGCAAGTGTCACTACCACTGCGGGTAAGGTTTTCTATTACACTTGTTGTGATGCTTACAGAAAATATAACATACAATCTATATTGTATTCAAATATGTTAATTTATACAATATATGATTATAGTCATCCAAGATGCCACTTTTCCGTGTCTGATGTTCACAAATTGACCAACCATCTTCGAGAGTTTCATAGTGCTTGTGATGTCGTGGAGGGGTTCAAATATTTTGGCCACGGATGGGACTGTGAGGTTCGAAAGTGCAGCTTTAGCATGGATCACTTTCACTGCACCCGAGACAGCTTTAGTTGCTCAAAGCAGTCGGAAATGATGGCTCATGAATCCGATTTTCATGAAGGAAGGTCAGGAACTCCGAGTAGTGAGGATGAAGGGGAGTCTAAACCATCAACTGCTCAAGGTACGGATGAAGGTCTTTTAAAATTTTAATGGAATAAGCCTAGCTAAACTTTCTCTTTGTTTCAGTAGTAAAAGCAAGCGGGACCTTTTACCCGACATATTCTTTGGATAAATCAAAAATCACGTCTAATGGGGGAACAGTAATGGATTTGTCTGGTTCGAATGGGATGCCTGAATCAAACGGTACAAAATTATACCATAGACTGACATATACATTCATGGCCTTCAATGTTAATAATTATTTATAGAATTCACAGAATCAAAATCAGTGACGGATCACTCACTCAGTCGAATTTTGCAAATCCCATCTCCCGACAATGGGGAAATCCAATATGGACCAGATATTGCTTGCGGTCGTCCATTCTGCAAATTGAAGAGAAAGCACCACTTTCACTGTCATCTCTGCAATCAGGTATGTGTGCATGCCACATTATATACTACATAAAACAATCCCAAATAATTTACTATATTATTTTATCATAGGCATTCTCCGAGCTGGAAAAGTTACGGCCACACGTTCTCAAGCATAACAATGTGTCACCTTTAAAACCAATCGATTCGGAACATTCCACAGATGAGGATTCCCTAAAAAATGAGCACGAAGATAATCAAGAAGCAGACAAAGGAAATAGGCGAGGAGTTGCTGAAGAACAATTTCCCAAGTTTGATTTGGGAGGACTTCAGTCCAATCCATTCCCTCCAACGTCCCTCGCCAACTTTTTAGGTTATCCTGGAACACCATCCCCATACCTCTTTCTCCAACAGAATCAGCTACAATCTTTGTACGCCGGGATGATGTTTGGTGGGTCACCAGGAGGCGTTTTCTCTCACGGAGGAGTACTTCCTCCACCTCCTCCCTCCATGTCGAATCCATCAATTCCACCTCATCTGGGTGGTGGTGGTACTCCACCCGCTATGCTTTCAGCTGCAGAACCCATGCTCTTGTCGAATAACAGTCCAATTCAGCTTTGTAATCAGTCCGCTAAAAGACCACCAAGTGCTTCACCCTCGTCACCATCTTCTCCCTCTGAAGCTAAGAAGGCAAGAATGCAAATGAGAATTCTAAAGGATGAGCCTGTCCCTGAAGGTACAATTGTACAATATCTCGCTCCATCTCTCTGCATACGCAAATACTAATTTATTGCTTTTTTTATGAAGGATACATTCGTTTCCGGTTTAATGAAGATTGTCAATACGTTCACTGTGGGTATCGAGAACATCAAACCCATTTCCATTGCACGAGGGAAGATTGTGGTTACAGTTTCTGTGACAAGACAAGATTTGTTCAACATACGGCCAGACATGAACGCTTGGATACTTTGATGGGTGGAGATTTCAAACAATTCCGTGCAAATGTGTCCTGCGGAAGACCAGATTGCTCGTACAAAACTCCGCCAGGTAGCTTTCTTTCTAATTAAATCTATTAACAAAGAATTACGAAATTAGCTTAAACTTATTTTGTAATGCAGGGACTACCCAAGCACAAAACAAAGCTTCGCATTTCCATTGTGGTAATTTAACTTATATTTACAATTACCCATTAAATCTTGTGGTACATAACAAACTCAACTGGTTTTATTATAATTTAGGAAAGTGTGAATTTGTCTGCACTGGTAAGCAAATAACTGTTTTTGTCTGTGTAATTGAGTATTAACATCAAAGGTGAAAATAATGTTTTCCTTATATTTGCCCTTGTGCAGATACCAACAAAGTAGTTGCTCATCGTCGCCAACACCAGAAATTGGACTCTATTATGGCAGCAGGATTTGAAAAATTTACTCCGTCACAAAATTGCCAGGTAGGCAAAAATAAGGTATTCCACAGACAAATCGTATCAAAACTTTCTTATTAAACGTTAAACAATGATAGTAAAAATCTTTATTACTTGGCATTGTACATTTTTTAAACTTTACACTTTGGGTTTTTGCATTATTGCAGATTCAAGAATGCATCCACAGCCAGAAGCAGACCCACTACCATTGCTTAAAGTGTGGTTACGCTGTTTTAGGCGAGTATATAATTATTATTAAAATCGAATATGAATTATAAACATGTAACAATAATATTGTTTTTTAATTTTTAGGTCTTTCTCAGATGTCCGCCCATAAATATCGTCACGTAGATTAATAATAAATAATATACATATTATAACGTTGTGTGCCTGCATCGATGCAACTTGCACTGCTTTCAAGTGCCTTCAATTTTAATAAGGCATATGTCGAATCGAAAATATTTGAAGATCATTTATCGTATTTCGCAAACGTGATTACTGTAGAATATGATTAGTCTAATTTAGGATGAAAATCTCTTAATTTTGTAAGATTAATATTTATTCAAAAGAAAAGGGTGCCCTTAATTGAACCAGTATTTTTATTTAAATACATGTTGAGCTATTATGAAACCATCTCACGAAGAAGGATCAATTTTATCCAATGCAAAAACCTACATGAAATCCAGTTTTATTAGTATTTATCTCATCATTATTATGAAAAGTTTGTTAAGTTTTTGAGATGCGTTGTATTTAATTATTATAACTAACATTAAGTGAGAGCTATTTATCAATTTGTAAAATATTTACAACGTTACGAAAATTAGCTAGTCATACAGAGGTTTTAAATGAATATAGTTTGGTGGATGAACAGGGATTTTATAATTATAGGGAACCAACAGCTAACAAGTTTTACAAACAGGATGAATTTATTATGTATTTCAATTGGAGTGAAATTGAAATATTCTTCATTTATGTAATTGTCAACCAATAATAATGTCGTCATATTCACATTTCCAATAATTTGGAGTGAACCCATTTTGTATGGTGTTATTAGAATAGCTTTGTTTTATTGTGCCATAGATGTAAATGTTCTCAATATATATTGTTCATTATTTCTAAACGGAATTAAATTCAGATAAGTTAAGTCATCACCGTCGACGTATATAATTGTTACAGGTGAAAATTGTATATAATACTTTGAATAAATATTATAGAATTTAGGTTTGTGTCAAAAAGTTACAAGTTACCCGTTTTACATTAGGACAACGAAAATCCTTTGATTTATAGGTTCCAAAAAGTAGTTTAATCAAATAAAATAGTTTGTGATTTAGTATTATAAATAAAATCAAGTTCAAATAAAATT
>JAQFZJ010001183.1:0-12100 GCA_034695645.1 Folsomia fimetaria
AGTCCTTAGGATATGTGCAAATAGTGATATTTGGTCTAAATCCCAGGGTTGGGCTATGCAAATTTGCACTGTAGGTTATTTACATTAAATTATTTTAGCCCCGTTCTTAAAAATGCATTCAAGTTTTCTTTCGTGACAGATTTGTGATTTTTACTTCATGCAGAAAGAAGGGAACAATTAACGAGAAATGAATGAATGACTGAATTGTGTTATGATTCCGTGTTTTTCTTTGCTTAAAAATAAATCATCAAAGAATCGTGCATGTGGCTAAATTGTAGATTTTTTCAAATCCAACATCTGCTTCTCTTTCTCACTGTCGTCATTTTTCTAAGCATTTTCTTCTCTCACTCCACTCTTGAACTTAATTGTTGTTGATGGGATAAAAGTTTTGAGCCAAAAGTAGACACGATGATGGTTGGTTAATGTGATAATCACGAAAACGGAAAACGATATGGAGGCTAATAATGTTTACGAGTAAATGGAATCCAATTTTAAGATGTTTGTGCTCTTGGTGAATCTGGAATTTGTTCTACTCAAATTTTCAAATTCCACCCGACCGTTAATTTTGCGGTTTGTTTTAATTTAAGTAATGCCCGACCGACCGCATGCACTCATGTCCTTGAACTTGTCGCTATACATTAAAGTAATTTTGTGAAATAATGAGTTGTACACACACGGGCAGAATACACCCCAGCCAGTTGATGAGACGATAACACTTTTGACATGATGTAGATTGAAGATGTTGATTAAAATTGCTTTATACATACATAGGTTTTTGAGGTTGATGATAGAATCATTACACAAGCTTAATCTTATCGTTTTCAAAATCTTTGTTTTGTTCCCTTCCTTTGTTCAGCCTGGGCACACGGGACGATGAAAGAGGATTTTTGTATTATAGCTTGAATTTATATTCATATGAATTTGAATATGGAAGAGTTTTTTAAGCAAGTCGTGTGGTTTCGTGGAAAATCAAGTGAGTGACAATGCTGAATTTGTAATAAATTACAGCATCCATTATTCAATGATGCCTTTAATTAATCCATAATAACGAGATGATAGACAATGACATGGTACGTACATGGTTGGTGGTCCGCAAAATGTAGACAGAACAAATGATAGATGATGGAGGAGATACTAATTTTGCTAAAAAATATCGACTAGTGGGCATTCATATGTATAGCGAATATCCGTATAACAGCTAATTTAAATTAAGTGCATATAAAAATTGAGACCAATTTACAAATCCTTTAAATTTTTAACAAATCCGTCCTGGCCAATGAAGTTGAATTTCTGAAGGAAGAGATATTCATATTCACAGCCATTAAAATCCTATTGTGTGTATTACCCCATACCCCATTTCCTCCGAGAGAGATTTGTTAGAATGAGGCAAAGTGATAATTTATTATTTAATGCCTGCTGGAGTGAAAAGAAAACTTTTTTTGTTCATATTCCGTTAAGTAAACCATGCAGATTCTTCCATTGTTATTGTTAGCTGTAAACTCGCCTTGTTTAAAAGGTGCACTAAATTATAAATTGCATGCTAATCATTTTCAAAACATCCAGAAGGTATATGCTTACACAATCACAATCCAGTGGCAAAAAATATGTCCTTTGGCTAGGACAAGAATTATTTCGTTCCTCCCTTTAAAAAGTGCATGTTATTGTTATTAGAGTATGTAATGCATAAGCGCAAAAAAGATCAAAGAGAACCGACTTTTGTGCATGTATTGTGAAGTTTATTCCAAGCTGAACCACAGTGTTGCTGCAGTTTGATTCAATATCAAATTTGTACTATTTAGATTAATTTACACCCCGAAAACAAACGCGTTTCTCCTCTCTTTTTAGGGAATTTCTATACAGATAAAAAGTAGACAATATAAGGTTACAAGAGTTACACGCAGTCCTGATGAAGCCATAATAATCGAGCGAGATTAAACTCGTCGTCACATTTTATAAAAGGTCTCGAAAATCTCATTCTTGATTCAGAAAATCTCTTCAACCGTTCATCGTTGTTTCCATTGAAAATGTCGTCCATCATCATGATTCCTTCAATTCAAGGGAGCGCTGAGAGTGAGAGTGTTCATTTTATGGGTTGAATAAAGTATTATAAGATTCATTTCATTTCAACTTTCCTTCCTTTAACGATGATAATAACGACTCTTCTAATATTGCCATCGCCTTACCTTAAGCACTCAACCAATGGAGAACTAATGAGCCGTGAATTACGTTTGCTTTAAGGTTTAAAGTGACAATTCTTCACAATGGAGCATGATGACAATATGTAATAATGAAATGAGGTTGTATGTGAGTGAATGAGACGCAGTTTCAACTTGGTGAAGGGTACTTCAGGTAAAAGTAAACTTTGGAGAGAAATCTCACTCTCAATCCCAGATTTGTTACATTGTTGAATAGAATTCTTCATGTATGAACACATTTCAGAGAAATAGTGACTCACTCACTCCGGAATTTTATGTGGATAGATTTCCAAGTAATTGTCCAGTCACCAGTAGCAATCTTATCTAAAGTGAAAGAAGTGTATCAATAAATTAGTTATTTTATCAGTGAAAAAAAACAAAATCTAAAGTGATTACCAGTTTATCTGTATACGAAGAATGACGAATTATGTGTATAAACTGGAAGAATGACGAATTATCTAAACAAAACTTTATCTGCTGCACATTTAACAAACGACTGCACTACATACATACAATTATAATTTAAATCAGTATTTCTCATTATCGGTAGTAACATATTTTTTAACGGGGGAATTTAGACATGGCCATGTCTAAATTCTGGCGAGAAATGCATCTCTTTGGTCACGGATTATTCTGTGAACACCCGTTCCGTTCATTTATCTGTTCTGTTGTACGCCAACGGTCCTACTTCACACCATGACTTAATCCCACCAACAACCGGACATAAAATAAATCAACCTTTTGAAGATGTAAGTTTATTGAGTTGACATTTAGAAGCACCAACTGAACAACGTGGCGAATGAACTGGATTTATTTTATGTCCTTGTCAGAGAGTGAGTCAGGCAGTCCATCCATTTAATTCCTCAGTTAGTTCAACTCAATGGGGACCAGTTAGCGTTCAAATAACTGGATGAGATTACATGAATCGCATATTGTATATCGTTGTTTTGGTCAAGTATACAATTCTAACTACATCACATCTACAATTGGACTATGTAGCTGTGTTGTATTATTTTAGAAGCCTCTTTGAATTTAATTCGTATTAATCACCACAGCGTATAGCATAGCATAATAATTACTGCAGAATTCTAAGCAAAATTGAGAAAAAGCTACACACTGAGTTTTAAGAAAAGATTTGAAAGAAATAAGAAAGCTGGCTCATTTCACCCAGCGAGGTTCTTTCAATGCGTTTTAATATTCTACATAACTAGCATGAATACGATGTAAGGAGGAGCATCTCATCATCTCAACCACTCCATGGAGGAATGACATAATGCTTTTAAGTAACCCGCAGGGGTCTTCCTATAATATTTACATTAGGAAGCAAATTGATTTTAAATTAGAAATATTAAGGAGAATCGGTCTGAGATAGATAGGATCACCCGTGCGTTGCATGAAGTTTCATATAAAAACTATGTATGGGCGTCATGTTAGCAATTTCACAAACAAATGTTTCATTCATCAATTACTATTACGAATGAGAATGAGGGATCCATCCAGACTTGAGAAAGTGCTGAGTCGGCAGGACAGATGGATGCTTTATTTTCATAAAATGTTGGACACAAAGTTTAAATTTTAAAGGGACTTGGCTCAATTCTATTCATTTAAGTTATACTGATATGTTGACTCGACAAGAGTTCTCTCTACTACACCGAAATAGGTACCCATTCTTAAATCATGAACAATGCATACAAACTCATGAAAGTCCACTTCAACTCAAAAACTTTGAATCTGCAACGGTTTAGTGCGATACACATTGTGTAATACTGTTCTTGTGTGTGCAGCAGTATTGTAAATGTGAGAATGTTTTCAACTCAGAAAAGAAATGATGACAGATTCGATGATTTTTGATGGGCTGCTTCTGTATTTTACATTGTAAAAGTTCAATATTGTTTGGAGTTTGATAAAGGGTTATTCGTGAGCTCATGTGTTGATTGACGTGGGACCAAGTTATGAATTAATTACTGTTTCATCCATTCCCAAATTGTTCAATACTCTCTCATCCTGCTGCAGAATGAGTTCTCAAACAAAACGAATATAAATAATTTAAAGAATGAAGCGAACCAATACAAAATTGCATTCTATATCTGGGATCATATTATGTATGTATAAGAAAATTTATGAGGAATTTAATTTAATCGGCTTATTTAAGCCGTTTGATATTCCAGCATTATTATTATGAAATGAAAATTTCACATATATTCCTTAAAATGAATGTCACACGTATAAAGTTTCAGATTTAAAGCCCTTAAATTGATACCATCCTTCCCTGTGCAAGTGATCTATCCATCTACCCATTGTATTTTTATCGTTTAGAATTTTTGTATCAAATCTCATTTCATCTCTCAGCTGCCTGCCTGTAATAACTCAGAAATGCGATCTCCATCATTATACTGCTCCATGTGAATGATTCATCCCATTAAATGACATCGATCATCCTCAACAACAATCAAAAATAAACACAACATAACAAACCCAGCCCTTGCCTAACTACGTACGACCAACTTATTATTACTGCTCCTGGCAATAAGAGAATGAAATAAAATATGAGTTGTCTTTTTTACCCAAGCATGCATTTTATTTTGGGAACGTCCCAACATCAAACATGGCCAGGGACAACGGGCAACAAACCGTAAAGCAAGCAAGATATAGAAATAAAGAAAGGGTCGTTTTCATTGTGTTTGCCCATGTTATGTTATGTAGTTGTGTGTCTCCTCATCATTTACAGTAGAAATTATAAATTGGTTGGAACTGCCCTTTTTGCTCCATATTCACTTATACAAACAGCACACATTACATATTGCATGCACTTTTTGGTTGGGTTTGTAATTTTGATGTGAGTGAGGGGATGAATAAATTGGGATGTTAGTTATGTGCATGTATGTGCTTTTAGAATTTGATTCAAATGACGAGTCGCTTTATGCTGGTGCAGTAATTCTTTGTTCTGAGCTATGCGTGTTGCGTCATAGTCGTATTTCGTAGAAGCTGTTCTGTTCTCTGACCCTTTGACTAATATTTGTGCTTATTTTTGTACTAAACACATATTAGCACAGTCAGAGCTATAACAGGGAATACCCTACCCAACACGCTCTAATTTTATATTTATAGCCAGTTGTGACAAGTCTTTGATGTATGGCGAACCAATTTTAATGCTTTCTCTAAAAAAAAAAATAATGGTCAATGGTCAGCAAATGAACTTATTAGTTATAAAATTCATTAAGTCTGTCTGGGAACAAATGCAGTTTTTAAGCAGATTACAAAATAAATGAAAATGAAAATCCCTTAATTTGATAACATGAGCTTATCACATTAACCATTTTGCTTCAGAGTGAATGTACAGGATAATAATTTACATTTTAAAAAGGGTGGTGGTGGTGGTGGTGGTGACACTTTTTGAATAGGATCCTATTCGCTCACTTGATTCTTTAAAAGTATGGATGGATGGATTATTATTATGCTTACTCTATTTTCACTGCATATGAGCCCTGAATCAGGATCACGGGCTGTCAACGCATTGTTTGAATGTGTAACAAAGAAGGGCATTTAGTAAGTGAGCGAGATGTTGAGCTCGGCTTTGAGATATTTATTGCATTGTCCCTATTTAAAAGGCAAATATGATTCCATTTGACACGGTCGGATTTAATTCACTCTCGTTCCTCTGTCTCGGTTAATTTAACTGGATACCAGACACAGAAGAGAATGAAATGCAAGGAGGGTGATTGGTGTAAGGGTAAAAGCGTACCAATTCATGCGTTTTGAAAAAGCAGCACTTCGTATCACGTATGTATATTGCATCTGTCATCATGTATAGTTTCACATCATGCAAATTCATAATCCATCTTTCCACGTTGGTCATTTCATTTGAACGAAACAAAAGCTGGACGTAGACGATAGCGCGTTGTTCTATATTAAATTAATGATGAAAGGAACCCTGTGCATTTTAATTACACATACTAGATTCTGTACGGAAAGAAGTGAAGTCCACTAAATCATCAAGCTGAATTGAATCCGATTCGCTAATTAGATTAAATGCAATCAGGAATTGATTCTATTCTCATTAGTTTTAGTCAGATGGATTACTAAGGAAAGCAAGGGAAGGGGAGAAAGAAAAAGCTAGGATTCCAATTTATTTGTTACACCCTTCAAAAGTTAAACTGAATCCTGGCTCTGACTCGCTACCAATATTAATGACCTACGGGGATGTGGATGACGAGGAAATGAGGAAGTTGACCACCAGTTCTTTCTCCAGATAAAATGAGACTGACTGAAGGGAGTAAGTGGCAAACTTCATCATTGAGTCGTTTCTTTCTCCTGTCCTTAAGCTATACGATTTAGCCATGTCCAACGTCGAGAATGGGTAAATGACCATTTCTATTCAGTAAGGAGAGTTTCTAACGGACTTGGTAATTCGAATACAATGTAAAGAGAGATGTGCAGGGTAGTAGTATTATACCGATTACATTACTGATGTATTGCTCATGTTGCAATAAAAGTGCTCATTTATCTCCACCCTGTCCTAAAGAAGACCCTCTCAGATCAGATCGTGTAATTGTTGGATTCCCTATATCCTTCTTTAATGACATGTCCAAGTGACTCGGGTAAACTTTCATTCTTTGAATTGTAACTTCTCCAGCATTTATGTGTCCCCTCAGGGAAACCATTCAACACTTTTTTTTTGCTATATATGTATGACCGATACGGGATACGCCTGAAGGTCTGCAGATATTAAATCTAGGTCAGTTTTCTTTCGCAAGATAAGTTCAAAGTTTCTTGTTTGTACCACTCAGAGTGTAGTAGTACTAGAAAAGTTATAACATTTCGACGACCATGAACTGCTTGATTGTTTGCTGCAGTTAGATATTCTGTGGATAAATGTGCGGTGCGGGTAAAGTTTCTTTCCCACCCGGGTACTTCCTGTGCCATAAGTACATACAATCCGCTTATTGTGTTGAGCAGCAGCAGCAGTTTCCCAGCCTTTTATTGCCGGCGTCATTTCCTCTAACATTTATATAGCGCCGAGGCACTTCTGCCTTTTGTTTGAATGAAGAGAAAAGCATCTCTCCTCCTTTTACGTTGTTCTGTGAAAAGAAAGTTTTTTTTAGATGTGGGAAAATAAGAGTGCAATTGGGCACACACAGGTAAAATAAAAGTACATAGAAAGTTTCAAGGCTAACAATAAGAAAATACAGTAAGTTATTTTTGATGTTTCGACATTTCGTGATAAGAATAAGTTACATATGTATGCATATACGTTCATAAAGCCTTTCTCATCACTTTCCCTTCTCTTCTTTCCCCGGTTCATCCGTCATTTTCTCCTTCCGGCCGATGAATATATTATTATTTGCTTGGTCTTGTACACGTATATTGATAAAACAAGAGATTGCACACCATCCATATCCCAATTCCCAGCCCAACCCTCATCCTCTTTCTTCCTGTGTGCGGTACTCATCCATACCACTGTAAATTGTTAATGTTAAATGTGAATGTCGTAAAAGAGCGAGCGAGCCAGCAAGCGGCACAGCATGAGAGGGGACTTTCTCCATTTCCATTGCTACGGCTCATTTCCTATCCAACATCCCCAAAACTGTTGACAACGACTTTTCATGGCTATATTTTCTTAAAATACACTGGAATTGATACATATGCATGCACTGTTGAAATTTTGTCCTGTGTATGTCCCAATGACAAATCATGAAATTGGAGATTGACAAAATGCTTTGTTTAAGACACGCAGATAATACGTTGTAACTTTGATATTAAAAATTAATGATCATTGGAATCTGCACAAATTCTTTTCAGCAACCAAGCCTCGTGAATTATTGTAGCAGTTTGTCCAGCAATTTTGGTGGGGGAGTTTCTTCGTAAGACTTTTGCTCTCCTTTCTTCCCAAGTTCTCAATGCATCACATTATCTCCATGCACTCTTCTGCACTGGACTGGATTTCATTCATGGTTCGAGAAGAATTTGAGGGTCCCCATTTTATGGTCTCCTTCAGGATTAAAAGTCCAAAGTTTATGAGTATCATGGCACGAGAAGAGAAGAGAGGGAAGAGTAAGAAGTAGTATATTGTATTGTACGCAAGTGAGAAAGTTGAAAGGACGACTTAATCCCCCTCGCTTACATTACATTACATCCGCGATTCAACATTAGAGTGGAGAGTAGAAGTCATTTATGCTCTTTATTTTATAGCTTTTCTTCTTCTCTTCTCCTACATCACGGCACGTTAAATTGCACTCGTACCATACTGTGCACCACATTTCATTACATTTTGTTGCATCACTTCATAAACTAAAGTGCACAAGTTGGCTTACAAAATGTGCAACAAGACTCGTTATATATTATGCATGTGCAGCAGCAAGCAACGAGACAATTAATTTCTTAATATTTCCCAAGAGTTAAAGAATACATAATATAGGTACAGACTTAGAGAAAATAGTTTTCAAAATAATAATGTAAACCAGCCACCTCCGTTTACCCTTCGGTTAGAAAGGGTAAACTTTAAAGGGTTTCCTCTCCAAATAATCTATGCATGTCTTCAGAGTCAGAATTTGTTGGATGCTTGGCTTTTACAAGTTACTTTTTTTTACCTCGCTCTCACCTCCACCTCCTGTTTCTTGAGGTAATAAGGTTGGGTAAGGGGGAGAAAGTAGTAGTAATCTTATAATATTGATGGAATAATGAAGTGAGACACGGGACTGGATAGAAGAGGTGGGATTTTTTGGTGAAAGTAAATCCTGTCGGTTCAGTGGGGTGGTGTGGTGTGGTAGAATTAATGAGGGATGTTTATCAGGCTTCGTCCTTCATGATTTATGGGTGCAGTAGTGCAGCTCGATCCCTAAGAATGAATGCTTGAGTACACAGCGATATATCTTGTTCAGGAAATCGCTGCAATGAAAACCACCCAAAAAAAGGAGACAAGGAATGAATGGAAAGCTAATGTTTTGCAGATTCCTGGGAGAATTTACAATTGTCATAGTTCACGACACCGTATAAAGGCAAATCTCATAAATTCGTGATACGTGTGTAAATGGAACAAGCACTGATACATTTCCCAGACACATCATAATTCATATTTGAAATGTATGATAACAATGGCCAGGTGTCCCCAGAATGGCACTAACCCCAATAATTATGTTCAGAACATTAAAATTAGTTAAATTCTTTCTACTAAAATGGGGACTGCCAAATGTCATGCAACCTTGTATCAGGGTAGCATCAGTGTGGACTACAACTACAACCCATCATTAGCAGCACTTATCCACATTCAGCTCACCCCATATTTTTCTATCTCTTATCTTTTTACCACATTCATTCCACAAATCCAATCCTATTAGTCCTCCACCACGCACTAATTAGTTTACAAGAGCACGTGTGTCTGTATTATACAACATATTCAAATTGTTGATTGAGTAAGAATTAGTAAATTAAGATGACAATGACAAGTCTTAATTGTTATTCCTGAAGTATTTCCTCCTGTTTTTGATTAACCCTTACATACTTATTTCCAAGTATTTCTCATTTGTGGGAGTAAATACATCAAAATAGTTCATACTCATGGCATTTAATAACGGAGAGAGTGTATAGTAAGCAAGTAAGGAGGCAAGGGCCCTTTGAACTTTCGAGTGGTTTGGTTTGGCACTTCACTTCAATCAATTGGGTAAAGCAGAGCTTTTGATGATTATGGGTTGGGTTGCACACACAATAGTTTGCGTCATTAGCGGGGTGGTTGGTTGGTATAGAACATATAATAATCTTTCATATTTAGCCAGACCAGAATTATTAAAGTACCACCAGTCAGTCCATCCAACCAACCAACTCATCGTTAGTCACTCAAACAGACTAAAATTGATCGAGTAGAGTTGCGTTGGATTGGATGAATACTTGGGTTACGTAAGGAAATGGTGTAATGTAATGATGATCGATAAATTGGATCAATAATATGCCGGCCATTCCCACGAGGATTGGATGAGTGGGGAATCAATCATTAAAATTGAGTGAATTATATTGTAACGGCGTACTTACGGTTGTTTTTGAATGACAAAATTGGGAGATATTTATGATAGAAAAACATGTTAGAATTGGCTGTTATTAATTTTTGTCAGGTGAAATGATGAGAGGTAAGGTGAGACAATCATTTTTGTCATAAATCAACGTTATGTTATCGAAGTTGACCTTTTTATTGCATCATCGCATTAATTTGAGGTTATAGGGGCTTGGATTTGTGTATTACCAAATTCTCACGTGACGACTCTTTAAACCCATTTTTGACCACATCAGAGGAAAATGTCTCAAGAATTAGTCTTGGTTTTGTTTCTTGACCAATTTTCAAATATGAGCTGACATGAGAATCGTTTCTTCTCATTCTCTCATCGTGACCAAAGATCAGATTTGCTCTGTTATCAAGGATCGAATCAATCCCATGCAACAATGGTGGTGGTGCTAAATGCGACAAAAGCTCTATATTTCAGATAATCCCTCTTAATGGCTCAATACGTACTTACCTAACAAACATTTACCCAAATAAATGCACACGTTGAATTTAATTGTGGCACGATGAAAAAGTAATGGAAGAATGAGATCGCTTCACTCACGGAGTTGGAGGATCAGATCAGAGGTCGTATTGTTTCACAATAGATCGAGTTTGTAAATATCATACACGATTCCTGCATTAGTTGATTCCTTTTAAAACACTAAGACTGATTGAGACTGAAAGAGAAAAGAAGAGAGTTTTGTGATGAAGTCGTGTTATCTCATGGGATGGAAATCTTCGCTAATTACAGTAATAATGTTCAATGTGTGTTCCTTCGCATTATGAATAGATCGATGGTAGTTACTAAAGATATGAAATTCTTTGCTTATTATCAAAAGTCTATATTATTATTATTAGTGTTGCAGCTCAATAGTTGGGCTGATTATCGAAAACGATGTGAAACTAGCAGATGCAGTTTGATTGTGTCATATTGTTGTTTGTTGGTGACCATGTCACGTTCCAATATTTTCACTGGTCATTCTGATGCCAATTTAATAACCCAAAGCAAGCAAGCAGTCCCTCCTCCTCCCTTTGCCTTACCTTTACTGGCCTGGACACAACGTACAACACAATGCCAAGTCCACTTTATTGTTATTGAATACAAGGGATTTTGTTGCGTTGTCACCACACACACCATTGGTTCCATTGTTTTTGAAAGTCCGGAGTGTCAAGCCCTTGTTAACAATGCTTTATTTACTTATTTATTTATGGGATGGCTGACTTGTGAGTAAATTCATTCTGGAAATGGATCAAAGCCCGATGGAAATTGATAATTGGTCTGCTGCCTTCTCATGATGGGGTTGTATTGCTGGTTGTCGTTATGTTATATTGGGTATACAGATAATCGGTGTGTGTGCATGAGTCATGTCATAAGAGATTTATGACTTAAATGCTGTAACAGGAACAAAAACAAGCTATTCCTGTTACCTGCTTGGCACGTCCCCTTATAACTTTCATCCATCCCTCCCCTTGCTTCCTTGCTTTATTATTCGGGGTTCAAACAATGATTTAATGGTTCGTAGTGACGGTGCACTTTGATGAAGCTTTTGTGCAATAATTGTGAGGAAATGGGCGCATGAGGTGTCCATCCCTTCACGCCACGCCACGCTCCACTCATTCGATTTCTCATGCATGCATATGTATGTACAAACTTCAGAGAAGACGAATTGTCTCAAAACTTAAAATAAAATCAATTCGGAATTTCCTAATGTCGTTTATTATTACATAAGAGTATGGGAAATTGGGGGACTAAATTGATTTCTACTTTTCAAGAGCAATTGTGAGTGGTATATACCGCAATGGTACCACCTGCCAAAATATGGACATGCATTGTCAACTAATCTTCGTGCATCATGCAACTTGTGGTTTCAATTCG